>PVJD01007453.1:0-84348 GCA_004026545.1 Mormoops blainvillei
GATAAGGATCAAAACGTGTGACTACTTGAAAGAGAGGGCTCATGGCTCATAAATGTGAGGAATTCATTCATCAATCTTTCAGGACACCTGTTGACATTTCGTCTCCAAATTTCAACTAAATAGATTTTAGCAGCTGGTTTCTAATAAAATATTTCCAATTGTCATGTGTCCACTGGTATTCTTGCAGATATCATTTATGAGACTGTAAAATAAGTTATTCATATGTGTGTTTGTACCAATACATAGAATTTCTAATTTTAAATATCAGAAATAGTGACTAAAACAAAAGTGTGTTTCATCTAATTAAGGGCTTACATTCCTAGGGAATGAATGAGTAGATGCTGGCTGTCAGCTGGGACCTCAGCTGTGGCAGCGGTTGGAGCATCTATATGTGGCCTCTGCATGTGGCCAGAGCTTCTTTGCAACATAGTGACTTTGTTTCAGTAGTGAGAACTCTGTGTGTGTGTGTATGTGTGTGTGTGTGTGAGAGAGAGAGAGAGACATTATCACTTTTGCCTGGTTGTATTTGTTAGCGTTCATCACAAAGACCAGCCTGGTTTTAAGGAAAAGAGAAATAGAGTCTACTTTTTGCTGGGAGAAGTTTCCAAAGCTTGTAAACATGCTTTAAAACCATCACAACAGCACACTGTAACTGTTCAATAAACATTCGTGGCTGCTTTCTTTACCTTCAAATTTTCTCATCTGTTTTAGCTTAGGATAAGTCAGCAAGAAACTCAGCAGGAAGCATAATTGTTATTGTATTTTTTTCACTGCTGTTATTTCAGTAGCATTGCTTAATAATTGTTTCTATTTTACCTTTCTTATTTTGTAGGTATGTCTATATGTGTGTATATACCTATAGGTGTGCACATGTGTTCAGCTGTGTTTATAGTAAAAATGTGTGTGCGTGTGAGTGTGTGTCTGTTCGTCTGTTCAGATGTGATTATTGTAAAAATAGCAAGAACACTGGATTTGTAAACCAAAGTTTCAGTTCATGTCCTGGCTCTGCCACTTATTAACTACTTGACTTTATCTTTGAATTTTCTCATTTGTTAAAGCTAAAATCCATCACTAGAGTTATTGTAAACTGTGACGTAAAGCATGTGACAGCCCTTTGTAAACTCTAAACTATAGTACATATATGGGTGTGATTGTTTAAGCACAAAAATAATTTGCATTCATGTTGCAACGGCAAACAGGGCTTTACCTGGAGTGACCATGGCATAGCCTGGAATTCCGCTCATAGAAGAAATCTGAGGCGGAATCTTAGTGGGAAACAGTACCGTGATTGCTTAGCAATGCCTGAAGTGGTATGGGAAGAAGCAACACCACATATTTTCTAGTCTTAATTTGTAAGTTGGCGTGTTCTGATATTTTTTTTCTTCTTTTAATTCCCACCAACTAAAACATAAGGACCCTAGAATGTTTAATAGATTCCTCTTAGCTGGATAGGAAGATACAAAACTCCCATATTGAAATTCCATTCTGCTGGCAGGACCATTTGAGGCTGGCAAGATGTTGATAATAAGAGTAGCTCTTTAAGGCAAAAGTCTACAAAATTGTACAAGACAGAGATACAAAATGTTTGGCCATGAACCGCTCTTTATATATATATAGCACATTGGAGGAAATGCTAAAATAGAAGCCCATGTTTCCTGTCATCCATGAACTAGTTAACACTTACGAACTTTGGTCTGGAAAACATCCTTAAAAAAAGTCACATCGACTGACTATTTTGACCAGAATATAATTTCAGTTTGATTACTAAGATCATTAGAACTATCACTATAAACTCAATGACATCTAACCTCAACTGAACTTAACTTCCCTTTCTTCTGTCCCTCTCCCCTCCCCTCTCTCCACTCCTCTTCATATTTGGAACACTGGTCTGTGAACCCTGTACATACATTGCACTAATTTCTTCACTGAATGGCTTTTGATCATATTTTGATTATATCGTGTGTCATCTGTCATTCCCCTTATGTCCACGGTGGCTCTTGCTGATATTTTTAGACTATGAGTCTTTTCTGTTATTTGAAAAACCTGTATGTAGACCTGGATCTGTGTTAGAGTCTGAATCTGTACTATTTTTTCCCTCTACTATCATTCCATTGATTTTTCTGACTTTTTAAGTGGATGATAATTAGTGTGCAGAGTATCTTCTTTGATGGGTTTTCCCCACTTGTTTTATCTAGTTTAATTTCGTTCCAGATTTCCCCTTTTATATTTTCAAACTCCTTTAATGTCAATATAAGCCATAACATGAGAAGCAGAAGATGCCAATATGGGTTATTTCCATGGAAAGTGTTTTTCTTTTGTACATAAATCCCATCCAAACTTTATAACCTTGAGTCACAGCTATTAATTCAAAGATTGTAATATTATTAACAGTGTGATCTGTTTTGATTGTTTAAAAGAACTTTCCATACATATTAACTCAATATTTTGCCATGAGTCAAAGTTTTTAAAGACACTTAACAAAATTTAAGTAATTATCACATAGTTCAAGACTGGTTTAATATTTATAGTTAAGTTATTATAAGGAGAGGTGAGACAACTGCTTTTTAAAGTTGATGTTTTAATTTGAACCTCAAATCAATTAATTGAAATATATTGAACATCCATCTAGTGTTTTAGGAATCAAATGGAAATAAATTTTTCTCAGATAGGTCCAAAATCAATGGCTTAAATTAAAAAAAAAATTGAACATGTTGATAAACTAAATTTGTGTCTTCCTTTCCACTCCAATTTCATCAAAATGACTGAAAAATATATCTATAGGTTTATAAAATAATTTATCTATGGACATAGCAATTTTAAATTATAATGGAAAACAAAAAAATATATAATGTTTTGATCAGAGACTTGAAGAACTAACTGCCTGAAAGACAGAAAGCAGATGAAATCAGATCGATAAAGAAGAGTTGTGAAAATACATCTCAAAATTGCATAAGGGAAAACAACAGAAGTAAGAGTGATTCCAGTAGTGCTAAAAGGTCAGAAATAATAAGGTAAAAGGCTGATTAAGTTGTAAGCAAGCCTACTAATTAGCCCTACACAGATACAGTTGTTTATAACAGTTTTTTTCAGCAATGAAAATGCATTATACAAGTTGATAAACGGCTTCTGCCATGAGCCCCAAGAAACCAGAACCCTGACTCAGAGCCCCCTGGACCTCCCCCTGAGTCGGCATTCAAGGAGTTAGTGCTTGGTACATAGGTGGTCTTGGCCTCCGGACATCAGTTCTGTCCTGGTTATTAGGTGCCGAAGTGCCTGTGTTAAATATCTTAAATACCAATATGGGACAATGTTCAAGGACAATGTCCAGGGAAAATGGTGGCATTTGGAATCACTGGCTCCTTCTTTTCTGTGACCCACATCTTCTGGCTACGTTCAGGACACCTCTTTTTTTCCCAGAAAGTGAAAAAAGCCATTGGAGGGTTATAGGCTTGGGTATGAAGGAGAGAAGAGGAGCGCTTGAATTAGATCCAGATCCTTCACAATGGATATGGAGAAAAATAGAAGTGAAGTTTTTCAGGTCATAAGAATACTTAGCACTCTGACTGTGTTTGCCATGTTTCAGGTGCTACTCCTTAAGATTTACTTATTGCTTCCTTCCAACAACTTTACAAGGAAGATTACTATTGTTACCCCTACTTTATGGGTAAGAAAACTAAGGCTCAGAGAGGTACAGTGGCTTGCCCAGGGTCACAGAACCAGTCAGTGGCAAAACTGGGGTATGCAGTTTGGCTCTCTAGGTTCACTCTTCCATGCAATGTTGTCTCTCAAGCGCCTTGAACTGTTCCACTGCCAAGTGAAAGACATCCACATTTCAATTAGGGGAACTTGCTCACTTGCTTCCTAATAGCCACCGATACCTGTTCAATAAATTCCCTATTGATGAAGGTAGACAAAATTAATTTCTGTTGACTTTTACCTTTAATTGCATTTACTGTATAATAAGAAATTGAAAATAAATGAACTAAGGTTTCAAAGCAATAATTTAGAGTAAAATATGAAATTAAACAAAATAACCAAATGTAATAAAGACATTAATTAGGCAAGCATTAATAATATGAAGTTTGTTAATGATAAATGATTGAGAATTATTTGGTAGGATTTAATAAAACAAAAGCACAATAGATATGATCAATAAAAGCAAGTTATGGTTTTCTGAATAAGCCATATAAAATAAACAAAAGGTCCAGTTAAAAATAATCAACTACTCATATATTGGACAGAAGTAAAAAAGCATAGTTATTGCTTTAGAGAAGATTTTTAAAATGTAAAAGTACCTGGCATAGCTATATATGAACTCATTTTGCAATCTAAATTAATTTTTGATGGAACATATAGATGGTCAAACTGACTCAAGATGAGGTAGATAACTAAATTTATAAATAAACAGGAAAAATAGGAAAAATTGAAAAGACAGTTAATAATCTATACTTATAACAGTATCAGGCAAAATTAGTGGTTTTGACAAAGCCATCCAATAAAAATAACCTTTAAGTAATGTTGTTTCAGAGTATTGAAAAAGGCAGAAAACATCTCAGATCATTCTACAAATCTAGCATATCTGTTAATCAGTCAAGATAACAAAAAAGAAAATCATAGACTTATTTTACCTATAAATAATTTTTTAAAACACCAAATAAAATATAACCCAAAGAATTCCAGCAACATTTTTAAAGGAATACTATAAAGTTGGTATAATCCCAGAAAAGCGAGCATAGTTCAACATTAGAAAATCAATGCCTATAATTTATTAAGTTAAATAATTAAATGCTATTCTCAGAGCCACCAAAAATCATTTGGTAAAATTTAATACTCCTTTGTAACTAATATTCTTTTTTTGTATGTTTTGTTGATTATGCTATTACGGTTGCCTCATTTTTTTCTTCCCTTTATCCCCTCCACCCTGACACCCCATCCCATCATCCTCACGTCAACATTTTCCACCCCCACTTTCCCCAGCCCCACCCCTCCCCACCTCCCACCCTCAATCTTTCCCCCATTTGGCTTTGTCCATGGGTCCTTTATGCATGTTCCTTGACGACTCTTCCCCTCCTTTTCCCCTGTTACCCCCATCCCTCCTCCCCTCTGGTTACTGTCAGTTTGTTTTTTATTTCAATGTTGCTGCATAAGCAAAATTCTTAACTAAATAACAAAAAAGGAAATCTTTATAATTAATGGTAGGTGTATCACTCAGGGCTCTGTCTAGGATACAAAAATATTCTAGGTATGTCAAGGAGGAATTTAATATAAGAAATTGATTACTTTCAAAATTGAAGTATGCACTTTGTGGTATCTCATCCCCATAAATATTTTAGAAACTCATTAGTTGGCAGGGCAAGGGAAGTGAAGGCTATGGAAAGCTCACCATCAGATTTCAGGTTTGTCAGTAGCTTTCAGGAAATTAGAAAGCTGTTTCTAACATCCTGGTTAGGAACTGCAGGAGGCCACGGCTGCCGATAACTGCGGGCTGCTGGGCTGGGCTGGCTGACTCCAGAGGGAATGCCAGAGGTTGCTGCAGAGCCTCACATCAGCCAAAGCTCAAGCATCTGCTTGTCCCTGCTGGAGGCAAAATCATGGCTCTACTTTCTTTCTGACTTCCAGTTCTCACACAAGTGCTTCCCAGTGGTAGAATTGAAACTGGAGGCTGTGAACAAAGGATGTTAGAAAATGTTTTCAGGCTTCTAGCCCTGTAGTATGGAGAGAACATGCAAGGGAGCTAGAATTGTATGGGTATGAAGAGAAAATCTGTCACAATGAGGATGTGCAAACTCTAGAGCAATCATTATAACCAGTGATGAAATATTAAAAATGTACACATTGCAGTTAGCAAAAAGATATATGTCTTATGGCATTGCTACGGTTCAAAGTTAAATTCCTATGAAATTGAATGAGGTGAGAGAAAGTATTAGAGATATTAATATTGGGAAGGGAGAGTTAACAGTCACGCTTTTCAAGCAATGGAAAAGTCCATCGGAAAAATCCAGGACTCGTAGTCAAACTATTTCAAGAATTTCTATTAATCAATAAGAAAAAAGTTAGCCCCAGCTGGTGTAGCTCCCTGGACTGAGTGCCGGCCTGCGAACCACAGCGTTGCTGGTGCGATTCCCCAGTCAGGGCACATGCCTGGGTTGCGGGCCAGGTCCCCATTTGGCAGGCGCTCGAGAGGCAACCACACGTTGATGTTTCTCTCTCTCTCTCCCTCCCTCTCTCTAAAAATAAATAAATAATTAAAAATCCTTTTTTTAAAAAAAAGAAAAAATCAAAACCCAAATAAAAAAATATGTATTATACAAATAGTAATTCATAAAACAAAAGGAATGAATAAATACCATAGTTATCAACGAGTTAAATTTTTAAGCAAAAAAATGTGATACCCATCTTTGCCATTAAGATTGACAAACATTAAATATGTTGACAATATTAGGATTTATTATGTGTGAGAAACCACATATTCTTACATATTATGATGGCATTAGAAGTATGATTTTTTTTTTTTAGAGAAATTCGACTGTCAATGAAAATATATGAGGTCTGTCCAGAAAAAAGTCCAACCATGGTTAATATAATTAGAACAACTTACACAACATCAGTGTAACCTGCGGGCCAAGGAGGGTGGACTGGAATGTGCATGTGTGAACAACAACAACTTCACTGTGTAAATCAGTGTGGGTGGTAGACACAGTAGATGAGACTGTGTACTGTGTGGCTGTCTCATTCAAAATGACTGAGCGAGTAGAGCAACGAATCTGCATCAAATTTTGCATTAAGCTTTAACATTCCTCTGCAGAAACCATTTGGATGATTCAGAAGGCTGCAGCTGTGGGCAACTGGTGATTGGCAGCTTCACCGTGACAACATGCCCGCTTATGCATCATGTCTGGTGCAGTTTTTTGGGCAAAACATCAAATCACCCAGGTGATACAGCCCTCCTACAGCCTAGATTTGGCAACCTGTGACTTCTGACTTTTTCCCAAAACTAAAATCACCTTTGAAAGGGAAGAGATTTTAGACCATCAGTGACATTCAGGAAAATATGGTAGGGCTGCTGATGGTGATTGGGAGAACTGTGTGGGGTCTCAAGGTGCCTACTTTGAAGGGGACTGAGGCATCATCGTCCTATGTACAATGTTTCCTGTATTTTCTTCAATAAATGTCTCTATTATTCATATTACATGGCTGGATACGTTCTGGACAGACCTGGTAATCAGCAATTTTACCAGGTATGTAACCTATAGGAAATTCATACTAATGCAAAAATGTGCATGTAAAAGGGTGATAATTGAAGCAGTATTTTAAAGCTCACCAAATGGAAATTCCTTAAGTTCCTATTAGTAGGGTAATGCTTAAACGAAGAGTGATTTTTATATGTGGTAAAATATTATTCAGTCATTAAAGAGAATCAGCTATATCTTCATGAACTTACTTGGAAATATACCAATCATATATTTTTAAATGAAAGTGAGAAGATGTGGAACTGTCCACATACTACAATTTCCTTTATGTTAAAAAGAATACATTTGCATATTTGTCCATACATTAGGGAAATGACTTGAAAAAAAGTGATAAATGAAGTATTTAAACTGTCAAAATTGATTGCCTCTAGGAAAGGGAGTGAGATAGGAAGGAAGGTATATGGGGGGAGAAATGAAAGGAGACTTTCATTTTTTCATACTTTTTATATTTTTGATTTGTATGAAATTTTCAGAAATAAGAATACATTACTGAGGTTCTTGTTAAAAACAGAAAAGTTTGTGTTCTCTATCCTCTCACTCTTTTCCCATTTTGTCTTTGGCTTTTTAAATGACATGGCCTAGCCCCACACCACCAAAACCTGGAGCATAAAAGCCAGGGGCAGATGATTTTTTCTTTGCCTGCTACAACTGCTCTTGCCTAACAGGGTCCATCTTTGGTTTCGCATCCTCAATCCCCTGTGTTTTGGTTGTGGCTCTCTGTGTAGACTCTTCTTACTGGAATTTGAGTTTCCCTCTCACTCCTAGGATTCCACTGAGAGAACAGTTCTTTCATTGTAATGTCTATGCTTACATTTTCTAAGCAATATAATAAAATAATGATCTTTTAAAATTGACCCACTTTCATACAGTGACGTTACAGAGAGAGAAACCGAGTTTCAGAGAGCTTGACTCGCAAATTCATATAGCCTTGAATGGCCTTTGTAGTCTTGAAGCCTCTGTTTTCTTGTCTGTGAAATGAATCATTTGTAATTAATGATGCACAGGATCTTTTTCAACTTTACCATTTCATTGTATTTAAGTGAAAATAAAATCTACCGCTTTAAATGGCAGCAATTTTCTAGATATTAGTAGGTATGCTTTGCTGTTTAATTTTTGCCATGTGTCATTCATCACACCCATTCAGGGTCCCAGTTTGTGGTGGACTATGGCAACAGAAGGCCCCAACTAAGTTAGCCTCTGAAGCCTAAAGACAGAGTTCAGTATTTCCTCAGATAAATCATGAAAATATGGACACACATGCACACACAGTTGTTTAATAGACCAAACCAAAATGTTTATATTTGATTGTATTATAAACTAATATATTAACATTTTATGACTTTCAATATGTAATTATGAAAACACATTTGCACATAAAAGATAAATATAATTAGTAAAATCTGAATTATGTAGCCTTGAGTAACACTTTTATCTTAGTTCAGAAATTAGAATACATTTCTTACGGTTTGGGAGAACAAGATCAATGATTATATTTTCAACAAGAAGCTATGCATTAGCTGAGTGAACACCTTAAATACAGAATATTGACAAGCCAAATCTCTGAGAAAGATGGAGAGATATGCCAAAAAAAAGGTACAAGCTAGTTACTGTAGGCTACAGGCTATAAAGATGTATTTTTTTCCCCATTAACATTGTTATTTCTCTTGAAATACAGAATTCATACTATATCATAAGATTTTTCTAAGTTTCAACTTCTAGCCTCTACCATCGCCCTTGAGGATGACAATCCAATTTTGGTTGAATTGAAAATCTTTTAACAGGTCAGTTCAAACGAAATATACTGTTATTTCACCAACTAGGAAAAGAACTATAGAGACAGTATATTTTTATTTCTATTAGGCTAATAAACATTTATATTATTTAGCTGTCTAACTTATTCATAAATTTAATTCAATTCTAAATATGACTTTGGTGTGTGTGGGGTTGTGTGTGCGTGTATTGATGAGAGAGGGCTTAATAATTTTCAAATTTATTTGAAAAAAACAGGAAGAAAAATACATCAAGATTTTAAAGAATAAGAATAAGAAAGGGAGTACATATACTGCCAGATACTGAAGCCAATTTTAAAGCTAAAATAATTGTAGTAGAGTTGCACTGACTCCAAGATAGATTAAAAATGTAAAGGAATAGAACTGAAAGCCAAGAGAGAAACGTAACACATATTAAGCTAGTTTGCATCAAATCAGTGGCAAAAGATGAAGTAGTTGGTTAACAGGTGCTGAAATATTTAGTAAAATATTTTAAAAGTTATTCAAAATAAGATTCAGAAGAATTAAATGAAGTATAATATTAATTTATAGTGACTTGGTAAACACCTATATGATGCTGGGCTGTCAAAGGAATTTTTAACATGAAATAAACAAAGAACCTGTAACTGCAAGAGAAAAATTTTACTCTTAGAAGACTTATCTACAGCAAAAATCAACATTAAAAAGGCAAGTAGCAAACTGGAAAATATATTTATATCATAACATAAATTATTATTCTTAATAAACTGAGTTATTTCTCATCAGCTAAATCAACAAGCAAACAAACATACAACCACATAGAAGACATCAGGCAAAGGATATGAACAATAGAATCATAAATGAAGAAATAAAAATGGCTGATAAATATTAAAAACTGATTTTCTACTATTGATTGTTAAAAATGAAACAAGAAACATAGCAAATGCTTTATGTACTTATTTATATTTTGCATTATTGAAGAATATCGAGGTATAGCAGAAATGTTTTAATATAAACATAAAATATAAAAAGCTGAAAAAACTGGCACATGCACAAGTAAATGAGAAAGAAGAAAACAAATAGGAATATAAGACAAAGTAAGAGATAAAATTACTATGCAAATGTATAATTTTCTGGATATGTCATTAATACGACTGTCTTCCTATTGTTCAGAGAAAAATTTGAGAAATAACATAGGTTTAGAAGAGCTATATTGTCCATAATATAAGAACAAAATTGTGGGTGGCTACTTTATTACTGGGAATACTATGTATTCCCAGTAATATACTGGGAATACTATGTATTCCCAGTAATATACTGGTGTACTATAACATTGGTCCTTAAAAGGAAATTCAGTAGATAACAAGCAAATTCTAGAAGCATGAGCTATCTAAACCTTCTCTATGAAAGGTACACATGAACTAAGATAATGATTTCTTGGCTTTTTAAGATGGGGTTCATTTTCAAATGGTAGTTAACTGCATTTCTGAAAGCACTACTATATACACACTCGGTGCTAAAAAATTTTTCATGGTGATTAGCTTAATGTTCAAAACTTGTTTGTCTCCTTCCATTTAAAAACCTGAATTAGTTTCAAGGTGTTGATTGCATGTGTTATGACACCATTTATACTGTAGCAATCAATATTTCAGTCATGTGTGTGTGTTGTATTTATTTATGATACATTGTCTACATTTGGAGAAAACTTGCAAGAAATTG
This sequence comes from Mormoops blainvillei, assembly GCA_004026545.1. Taxonomy (NCBI): domain Eukaryota; kingdom Metazoa; phylum Chordata; class Mammalia; order Chiroptera; family Mormoopidae; genus Mormoops; species Mormoops blainvillei. The sequence continues at coordinate 10,718 of PVJD01007453.1, forward strand.
CTCCCTGAAAAAGTATGAGAAAGTTAAAGGTGTACCTTTCGTTACTGTAAAAGATGTTTAATCTTAGCAATTTGAAATTGGGTTCTACCATTCCAATCACATGTTTTAAAAATTATATTTTATTTATTATGCTATCACCGTTGTCCCAATTTTACTCCCCTTTGCTCCCTGCTACCCAACACCTCCCACTCCTTCAGGCAATCACCACACCTTTTTTTCATGTCCATGGATCATTTGTATCAGTTCTTTGGCCACTCTGTTTCCTATAATGAACTTTAAATCCCCATGGTTATTACCTAACTACCAATATGTAATTCTTAATCTCCTTACCTCTTCACCCATTTTCCTACACCACCTTCCCATCTGGCAACCATCTAAATGCCCTCCATGTCTATGATCCTGTCTCTGTTCTTGTTTGCTTAGTTTTTTAGATTTAATTGTTGACAGATAGGCATTTTTTGTCATTTTATTGTTCATAGTTTTGATCTTCTTCTTTTTCTTATATAAGTCCCTTTAACATTTCATATAATACTGGTTTGGTGATGATGAATTCCTTTAGTGTTTTCTTGTCTGGGAAGTGCTTTATCTGCCCTTTGATTCTAAATGATATCTTTGCTGGATAGAGCAATCTTGACTGTAGGTTTCCACTTTTCACGACTTTGAATATTTCACGCCGATCTCTTCTAGCAAAGCTTTTCCGAGAAGTCAACTGACAGTCTTTGGGGAACTTCCCTGTAGGTAACTAACTGCTTTTCTCTTGTTGCTTTTAAGATTCTCTCTTTATCTTTAACCTTTGACATTTTAATTATGATGTGTCTTGGAGTGGGCCTCTTTGGGTCCAACCTGATTGGGATTCTCTGTGCTTCTTGGACTTCCATGTCTAGTCCCTTCACCAAATTAGGGTTGTTTTCTTTCGTTATTTTTTCAAATAGATTTCCAATTTCTTGCTCTTTCTCTTCTTCAGGCACCCTATGATGCTAATATTGGAATGCTTGAGGTTGTCCCAGAAGCTGCTTACACTATTTGCATTTTTTTGGATTTCTTTTTCTTCTTGTTGTTCTGATTGGTTTCTTTTTCTTCCTTGTGTTCCAAGTCATTGGTCTGATTCTCAGCTTCATCTGTTTTACCATTGTTTCCCTGTAAATTGTTCTCTATTTCAATTAGTGTATCCTTCATTTCTGACCGAATCTTTTTTATGCTGTCGAGGTCCTCATCAAGTTCCCTGAGCATCCTTATAACTACTGTTTTGAACTATGCATCTAATCAATTGCTTATCTCCATTTTGTTTAGTTCTTTTTCTGGAGTTCTGTTCTTTCATTTGGACCAGGCTTTTTGTCTCCTTATTTTGGCAGCCTCTCTGTGTTTGTTTCTATGTAATAGATAGAGTTGTTGTGTGTCCCAGGATTGGTAAAAGTCCCAATGCAGTAGGTGTCCTGCAGGGTCCAGTGGTATAGCCTCTTCTAACACCTGAGTGGGATATTGGAGGTGTGCCTTCCATGTGGGCTAAGTACACCCTCCTCTTGTAGTTGAGCCTTGATTACTGTTAGCATGTCAATGGGAAGGATTTATCCAGGCCAGTCAGCTGCAAGGACTGGCTTTCACTGCTGGCCACCAACCTCCACCCTCTGTGGAGGTTCAGCTGTGCAGTGGTGGAGTTTCGGTGCTCTGATGTGGTCTGTAGCTGTCTACTAGATGCACAGGCTCTGGGGTTTCCTGGGTGGTGCTGGCTAACATTAACCACCACCTGTGTTCTGCCTGTGGCCACCCAGCATAAGATACAAAACAACCTGCAGGTGGTGGCTACTTCTGCTGGGCTCAGAGATTCCCAGGTAAAGCCAAGCTGTGAACTTAGGCTGGCTGCCGCTACTGTCAGGCCACTTAGCAAGAGGTGCGGGGACTGAGGACTTGCTATGACTGGCTGTTTCTTGTTTGAGATGATTTAGGGAGATGTGAAGCATGAGTCAAGACAAGCCATTCAAGGCCACTGTTAACAGCTTGGAAGGGCATATATGTTGGGTGGGGCAGAGCATCAGGGCATTATGGGGGGGTGCAAACTGTGAGCCAAGTTGATGAAGTCTCAGATATGGCACCCATCTGCTGGCTCTGTGGCCTTAGTAGGGAAGGTTCAGAAAAAGAACAGTGGCCTCTGCCTGCCATTCTGTCTGGGAGAAAGCTTCCCCCCAGCCCTTGCCCTTATGCCAGACACTTTAGTTCCTCCTTATATGCCACTGGCGCCTTTCAAACTGCTACCCCTGTGTTGGAGCTCAGAGGGAGTAAGTCTGAGTAAGTCCCTGTGTGGGTCTCTTGAGAGGAACTGCTGGGGAATCCAAGTTTCTTGCATCAATTGAATCCCTGCTGATTTTCACAGTCATAAGTTATGGAGACTTATATTCCTGGCACTGGAACCTTCGGCTGGGGGGCCTGATGTGGGGCCAGGATCCCTCAGTCCTTAGATAACCTTCCTGAATTTTAATTCACCACACATGAGTGTGGGACCAGCCCTTTTCATATCTCTGCTCTTCCTACCAGTCTGGATGGGTGTAGTTTCTTTAATTCTATAGTTGTCAGATTTCCCTTCAACTTGATATCTGATCGTTCTAAGTAATGGTTGTTCTATAGTTTAGTTGTAATTTTGATGTGGTTATACAAGGAGGTGAGCCGTGTCTACCTACATCTTCATCTTGACCAGAAGTCCTCCCAATCACATGTTATTCTTCCTACCTGTCTCCTCATGATGATTTGGAGAAGCATAGTGCCTTTAGTTGTATTCAAATCTTTCTATCATCCTCCTTTTCTTAAAGAATGGTTTTTTATGTATTGGTCACTAAACAGAGAACGGGCTGTCAGGAACCCTGGTGAGTCATCAATTTAGGACATCCCTTCTATGTCTGTGTATTCGGAGAATTGGCAATTCATTGGTTTATGAAATCATTGTTAGAAAGCATTTGGGGCCCTGAATTACCATGTTGGCTATCTACATTTGTATTACCTGATATAATTCAGTCACTTTTACATAATTATGAACCTTGTAGAGCATAAATAAAAAAGTCATTGACTTCCTCAACATTCAAAATTATACAAATGTCTGAGCAATATATAGGGTCCAATTTTCCTAATCTTGACTTAAAAATATTGACCTTTTTTTGATATCTAGCCATTCTCTCAGATATCTGACCCCTCTTTTGGAAACGATTTACTCTATTGTTTCACTGTAGGTGGCCCCAAGCAGAGTTCTGAGTACTTCTTATAATTCCATAAAAAGCAGTATATATGCCACCATGTGCTGGTAAACTGGCTGTCTGGAGGAAAGAAAAGGCATGATTTATAGTGTTTGTTGATTTCTGTGGTGTAAATATTTCCACCATGGCCAGTTTCAGCTACCAACATTTTATCAACAGGTTTACAGATTACTCAATATTTAACAATTGGTTCTTTGTGAGCAAGAACTCACTGGCTAGAGCCCACCACTGTGTGTGTGTGTGTGTATGTGGGTGTGTGTGTAAATATAACTGACAGTCCCTTTGGAGTTAGTTTTGAATCTGTTTAGGATTCTGCGAGCTAAAATGAAAAGCTAAAGGTAGACTTAGAATCATTTAGGGATTTGCTGCAAATTTACTTGCAGGTTGTTAAAATTCATCCCTACTAATCACCCACATCTTTTAAGAAATATTGAAAGCTTTCCCATGAGACCTTGGCTTTTAAAATGCCATTTGCATTCTTTTGGCCTCTGAAATACTTATCCATTTAGATGTATCACTCATTCCCCCTCCTCCCTCTATTGGCAGGCAGCATCTCTTCATCTAAGAGCATCTGTAGATGGTATTGTCTAGGTGCAGGATCAGCTTGAATGCTTGGTAACTTGAAGTGATTATCTTTCATAGCTCCAGCTGCAAATCAGAAGAGGGGGTAGAACTGTATTTCCCTTGCTGCTTGAGGGTTGGTCTGTGCCTGGGTAAGAGGTTAGTGTAATGGATAGGAAGTCAGTCATAAACAATTATTGGACATGCATGAACTTAGAAAGGCTGAGGTGAGAGCGTATAAGGATGGGTTCAAATGGACATTGCTTTTGTGATCAATAAAATATTAGTATTTCTGCAAGACAAATACATATGTTTCTGGGTGTTAACTGGTGGTTGAGATTTCCAGCATTAAAACTTACTGTTGAAATCCTAGGTACGTGCCCTGACCGGGAATCAAATCCCAAACATTTTGGTGTATGGGAGGAAGTTCCAAACAAGTCAGCTATAACAGCAAGGCTAGTGAGCACTTGTATTTATTGACATCTGCCACTTTTCATTAATAGACAATAATAATGGCTAACAATGAGTACTTACTATGTTAGGCATTTGCTAATCACTCTGTATTACTTCACATGGTTCTCACAATAACTCCATGGAGGAGGTATATTACGGCTATTTTATAATTGGGAAAAGTAGGGCTTAGAGAAGTTGAGCATCAGATTCAACTTGAAATTATGTTTTCGCATGATTTCAAAACTATTTGTTAATTTACAAATTTATATGTGATTAATTTACATGTTACGGGAATAAAGTAATAAAATTAACAATATTTAATAGATATATGTACTAACTTTGGAATAGCAGGTTTAAACTGTCAAATTTTGAATTTGTGAAAGGTTCTTGGGCTGGAAGTATGGTTTGAGGGCACTGCTTGGTGGGCAAGCCAACGGCATGTGATGTTTCTGTCATCATAATGTGGTAATTTATTGGACCAGAATTCACAAAATACTTTTCCCTTACTATGTGTACCCTTCAAGTATTCTGAGATTATACCTTACACACTCCAGTGTCCCTAACTCAAGTAAAATCATGACTGAACTATGCAATGGAAGCCGGGAGTTACACAGATAAAATTTTTTTTCTAAAAGGTTGACACCAATGTAATAAAAACCTAGATTCTCAGATACATTAAAAAATAAATTAATAAGTATTATTGGCTACATGTTTCACCTTGTTGTACAATGCTTTGTATGCAAGAATTTCGAAGTGTTCATACCTTATGTCTATTATAGAGCTATTGGACATCTTCACAGACTATATTTCTGTTCATGAATAAGCATTTTTAGTGTTCATGTATTTACATGAACTCTTCACTTGCAGTTCATATTGATGTGACATGGAGGAAAAAAAGAGGTATAACTGGCCTTTTTATAAAAAACCGACCAGCGTACATCCCCTTTTTTTCTTGTGCAAAATTTCAGTTTAAGTGTTTTTGAATCACTTGCCACTTTCCAGGAATCTAACCAACATGTAAATTGTGAGATTTTAATATATATATGTCACAGAGTTGTTTTTAAGAAAATCACAGCCCTGAAAAAGAAAGAACAAACATACTAAATGAGAGGGATTACTGCTCAAATCTAAAGAATTCAGGGCAGAAAGTAAAATGTAATTAGATAATCCTTATTATCCTTTGGAAGGGACTGTTCTAGTTTTTAAAGAAAAGTGCCATTTTCTCAGATAATACATTCTCATAAGAATTTATTACAACTGACCTTTTTAAAAGAACATGGAACAACATAATATTTTCATCTATAGTTTTACAGCAAGAACACAGGTGGTCTTCATATAACTGTGTTCCATGTTCACCTTCAGTACTAATTCAAGGACATAAAAAAATAAAGGTAATTCTATTGGGGTAGGTTGAGCTCATGAAATTCAGGGACGTATAAAGTAATGTATGGAAAATTAGCAAACAATACAAGGCAGTGTGTAATCACATGTTTTCCTATAAGGAATAGATCCTAGAGTTTGGTCAGAGGAAAAAGATAACAGGCATTAGTGTAGTGAGTCAGTCTTAGAGGGAGAAATAAGGCTGATATTCGAACTAGACTTTGGGGATGTGGAGAAATGAGTGGTTATCAGTAAGTAGATAACTGAAAATATATAAGGTAAGAGAAAGCTGAGTATCATGCTTTATGGATAAAGGGTGAAAAATGATGAGAAACTTTATCTGGGTGGGACATACCATTTGTAGTAAAAAATACTGAAAGACATACTTCGTAGATTGTAAAGTCTGGGAGGGCACAGCTTTTGTCTTGCTTGTTTCGTCACCACCTAAGACAGTGCCTATACCTGACACATAGTAGGAGTTTTATCTGTATTTCTGTCTGAATTTTGTTGCCTGAGATAAGGATCTATATGTAAAGTAGATCCACATGAGTAAGTTTAGCTCCAAAATAGTGGTAATATCATTACAATAAAGATAGAAAATCCTGGGTTCAAATTTTGACTGTTGTATACTCTCCAGTTGAATAAATTTGACTAATTTATCAACTCACTGAAGTTTAGTATTTTTATCTATAAAATGAGGGTTAAAATGTAAGTATATCAGATCCACTGTGAGGATGAGAAAAGGGAGTGTAAGACGGAGACCTTTGTAAGCTATGTTTTATTCTCTCATTTAAGATGCCATTAATAAAAAGGAGTAGTTCATGTCTAATTACACTACTTACACTTCATCTGGATGGCTGAGATTGTTATGTGTTCATCCTTAAATTGTATCTTCTTTCTAGGCACACAGCTAGACTATATTTCCCGGCCTCCTTTGCAGTTAGACAGAGACATATGACTAAGTTCCAGCCAATAGAATGTGGATAAAGTTAATGTATGTCGCTTCTGATCCTGCCCCATAAAAACCTCTGACACAGCCTTCTACATTCTCATTTTCTTTTCATTTGCATAATGGAGAAGACTCTGAAAATCTAACAGGTGAAGGCAAAAGATAGAGCTTAGGTCCCTAAGTCACCACTTGATGGAAAGCCACCTAGAGGGAGGGGGATACTTGATAAGGAATATCCACATTAGATAGTTACAGGAGCTTTACTTCTGTTGTGTTAGTAATTAGTAATCTGAAGTGATGGGATTACTTTTATAGTGGCGATTCCATCTTACCTGAAAAATACAGCAAAAAGTCACTGAAAGTTTCCATCAGATAATGTCGTGTAGCTTGTTGTATACGGATGAACAATTACATACTGGTACACATCAGGTGTTGAAAGTGGTGTCAGAGCAGATAAGACTAAGGGGGGGCTCTTGTAGGGATTAAGTGTCAAGTGCCTCAACTCCTGCAGGATGCTGGAAGCGGAGGGAATGTAGAGATGCATAGATACTGAGAAGATGCTGAGATAAGGATTGAACTCTACATTAGACAATGAAGCAAGTGCTTGGGAAAACTAGTGATAGAAGTTCAATTAGAAAAATGAAATAACTTTGTTTTATAAGGGCATACCCTTTTGTCCAGCCACAGGAGCTGGATTAGGCTGGGACCTGAAAAATTGTGCCTGTGGCTGAGACCAGTGACTCTTTTCCACATTTTTGTTTTCATCTGGTATCTATCCATGGTCACAAGGAATCAACAGACAAACAGGCCTAATCTCATCCCGCGGTTCCCAATATGTAAGGGGGTGCCAGCAATTTACTATAAATCCTTTCGTGTGTTTTGGTTACCTTTTTATAAGACCCTTTAAAACTTTTTTTAACATTGTAATTTATTTTGTTTGTTTTGATTGAATTTTAGAGAATCCCAAATTTTAAATATGAGCTTTGGCTCATAATAGGGAGAGAGCTCTGGACGAAATATTTATATATCAGCATAGAAAGGCGCACTGAATTCATACTTATTTCTTTATTCATGCTATTGTGCACTGTATCTAAAAAGCCTATAAAGGTAAGCAAAAAGTAATTTACTTGATCATTAGAAAAGTATTAAATTAATATCTATGTGAAAGCTTTACTCAGGTGGAACTCAAGGAACTCTAGTAGAAGATGCAGACATTCAAGTAAATAATTAAAATGCAGCATAAAAATAATAAAGAATTTAAAAGTTCTGAAAGTTCTGTGAGATGGTAAACAGTGAATTCTGGCTGAAGAATAGAATGAAACATCATGGAAGACAAGACATAAAAATTCCGGAGGCAGTATTGGTGATGGTGATGGCTCTACAGGTTATTAACTGTGAGCCAACAACACACCTACGAAATAGATGCCGTTATTACCCGAAACTGATTCAGAGAAGATGAGGAGTTTGGCAACAATCAGAAAGCTAATAAAAAAAAAATGAAATTGAGGTTTAGACCCACTTGTACTATATTTCAAATGTTACAATTTCATTCTAGAAATAAGATATAGATAATAATTTATGTCAATTATATCACAATAAAATAAAAATAAGACACATATTTGAAAACATGAGTGACAATACCAGACAATCAGATACATACGAGCAAACGAACACTTATGAACTTAGAGCAGATTTATAGGGGACAGCTGCCGTTGCAGAGGTTGGGCTGGGCTCCCCGGAGCAGCAGCATTCTGTCCTTTCACTCAGTCAAAACCTCATGTTGTGTGAGCTTTTCACAGTTTGTATGGCCAGTCTGAGGCCCTCACTGAATGATTTCACCCAGCTTAAAGGGGGAAATGAGGGTTTTCTATATAAATACATCATCTGACATGCCTGGCTAAATATTTCCACTAGCTTATATGAAAACAAAACTCCTCTCTACTAAGAACAAGTTTATAATCTGTGTGCTATGATTTCTGTTATCTTATTTCCTATTCACTAATGCAAGTCTTTTTCTCCTGAAGGACCAGCTCATTACTGAATCATGTCTGAGGTGCTATATGTGAATGCTCATTGGAACGAATCAATTTATTTCAGGAGTGAGAATGAGGAAACCAAAGGTCACAGGCACTTGGCTTCATTTATTTTCTGGACTTAAAATCTATTAATTACATATCCTATATTCAAGCAACTGCAGAGAAAACTGTTTTACACTTTTAGATTTTTAAAATGAGTTTTAGTAAATTATCTCAATTTCTGTTGAGGGAACAACATGTGTTTTGGAATTGTAATTATGTTTAATTTTGTCAGTTTCCATATTTTACACAGCATTGTGTCCTAAATATCTAATACAAGTGTAATGTGAAAGATTAATTAATTAACAATTTTATACTAGCATATTGTCTGCCTCTTTGCAATGGTAACAAATGGACCTTACTGGAGATTTCAACAGGGGTCAAGGCTATAGCTTGAGGGCTTAATCAGGCCCACTGTCTTATTTTTTTAAAGTTTCCAAAGTGTCATTGGAACACAGCCATGCTCATTCCATCACATATTTTCTATGGCTGCTTTCACGCCATAATGGCAGATTCGAGTAGACCATATGGCCCACAAAGCCTAAAATATTTACTGTCTGGTCCTTTACAGCAAAAGTTTGCCAAGCCCCGGATTATAACATCATGGTTCAGGAAATGTTATATTTTAATCTTTCTTTGCCTATTCCCAAACCAAGGAAGGACTTGAAGTTTTCATAAGTAGAGTTGATAAAACTCTGACAGTTGGTGAAAAATAGTGGGAAGAGCACAGCCTCTGAAGACTAAAAGGCTTGGGTTGAACCTTGATTTAAACATTTTCTACCTGTTACTTCAGGCAAATTATTCATCCTTGCTGAGCCTCAATTTCTTATTGATAATGCACTCGTGTGTATGTGTGTGTGTTGAAAATAACATACAGGCAATGCTATTATTGTTACAACTATTAAAATACTTATTTTAAAGTCACCTCAGTTCAGATAAATGACTTTTGATCCTGGTTTGGTGACACCTTAAGAAATCTCCAGTCCTTGCAAGACTGGCTGTGTAAGTTTCTCTATTGAGTAATAACTCAATTTCATAGTATGTTACTATGGGAGGAGTTAAAGGATGTATTTCCGATTCAAACTTAGAATTCATTAAAAACAATTTATTGAAAACAATTAAACTGTTTTAAGTTATTATGTCAGACTCTGGGCGTATAAAAATAAGTAAGTCCTTGATCTTAAGAAGTTATAAATCGGAAGGTAGAACATAAGTTCAAAGTGAAATGTAGACAAGCACTTAACACAGAGCAGTAGCATTGTGTTACAAGGAAGGTACTAACAAAATTATTGGAGTGGGATGAACTCAGAATATGACTCAAGTCAGATATACTTCAGAGAATCAAAGTCTTTGTAGAAGTGGAGAAATTTGGAATGGACCAAAAGGAGAAGGGAAGGTAGAACATACCTTGGAAAGGGGATCCAGGTAACGAATACAGAGAAGCAGATAAGCACAGAGGTGTTTCGATAACAGTGAGTGTACTTTGATGGGACATATATACAAATAATAGTAGTGAGAGATGATATTGGGAAAAAGAAATATTGGACCAATGCAATATTGGAAACCCCCAAACTAGAGAATATTATAATTGTCCAGATGAGTTATAATGTGTGAAGACATTGGAAATAAAAAAGAATGGCCCATTTTAAGAATTAATAGAGCTCTTTTTAGTGTTTACAGACACACACATATTGTCTCATCCAGTCCTGGCAACCTGTGGGACGTATCATCTCCAGCTCACAAATAAGGAAAGGGAGAAAGGCTTAGAGTACCTGAAGACAGGTAGTGAGGAAAAGTACTGAGATGCAAAGGCAGATGTTTGAGCTCCAAGTCCAGTGTTCCTACATTACACTGCAAGAGCTGTTTGGACGAAGGAAGCAGGGATGCAGAGGATTGCAGAGGATTCATAGTTACTGACCTGAGTGGGAGTTTAAGTTTATAAAAAGGGACTGGCTTAGGAGGGGAAGAGGATAAGTTTTATATGGATCCTGTGGCATATGAAGGGATAACGAGTAGTCCAGTGGTGTGTTTAGAAGAGAGTTGGAACTACAGTTCAGAGGCTCAGATAACTGCCATTGGCTGAAGCTTCCTTTGTGTCCTCACGCTGCTGCTTCTTCTCCCATGTCCTTCTGGGTTGTTTCAACTGTCTCGATCCTCCTGTTTCTACCTGGAAGGCCACAGAACTTTGAAGGAAGGGAGAGAGATAGAAGGACAGAATGGCAATATGCACATTCTAGGGCCACATGTTTCTATCTTCATCTTTTGGAGTTAGGGGTGGGGTGTCTTTTATTTTATGCTGAGCTGTCTGTATTTTTCTTGGGTAACTTTGGACATGGCATTGATGGGCAGGAGTCAAGTCCAGAATCCTACTTTCCTGATTCAACCAGCAGCCTTTTTTCTTTCTGGTTTCAAGATACACCAAAGGTACTTGGGGTGCCTGTGGAAATAACTGGAGAAGTAGAATTTAAGCAGCAATGATATATGGTGGTAAATGTAGGCAATTTTCCTTAAAACATAAAAATAAATTGACCACACAATGGAAAGCCCCCTGATTTATTATACAGCCTAAAGATAGGCAACTACTAGCCTGGAGTCTATCTTTCACTGAGCGAATCTTCTTGGACAAAGTTCTTATTCCATGGAGTGGAACATAATCAGACTAAGAACTGAGAGATCTGGATTTTAGACCTGGCTCTAAGGCAAACTTGGTGAATGGTTATTCATAAGTACATTATCTTTGAAACAAGAATGATATGGCCACATTCCCTGAGCTGCTAAAAAAACAAATGCTGTAATAAAGACTGAAGTACACTCTGAAGAACTCTACAAAGAAGGAGCTCTTCTTTCCTTTGTTTCTACTTTCTTCTGCTAACCTAATTTCTTTTGTTACTGTCTTTCATTTTGGTCTCCTGCCTGTGTCAGCTCTTCCAATCATGAGGGTAAACTGGGCAAAATGTATTTTTCCATTATCGCTGCACCTGGACTGCTTGAAAGGGTCAAAAATGATATAACAACTTGCTTTTGAACCTATATATTTCTTTAAATAAATCCTAATATAATCTTACAGCTTTGACATAGAAGAAAATTACTATAATTATGCAAATTAAAATAAGTCAACAAGTTTCAGAGCACAATGCTGGATAAGTGATGTTTTTAAAAATAACAGTCACTGAGCCTGGTCATTTGCACTTAATAATAGGCTCAGGAGGGAGCCTAGTGTCTGGGGAGAAACAGCTGTGGTAATAGATATATTATGGCTTTGATAGGTTCTCTCTGTTAGTTTTATTTCTGTATTTGCTTTAGATGATAGAATGCTCCTAGAGTGCCCTCCTATTGAAATTCCCATCATACCCAGGGCCTTAATTAAGTGATTGGATTTGACAGAACTTGAATTGAGAAGACCCACCACTATGTCAATTTATGCCAGGATGATATTATCAGGGTTCTGGCAAGTACACACTTAGCCCTTAATTTATGTCTTGAGCTGTCTCTCTGTGAAATATAAGGAACACATGCCTCCATGTGATTTTAGAAGGCATGGAATTTGGCCTATCACAGAAGTGTGGTCTTCATAAAAGACAAAAGATAGGATGATATGAGTGGATATTTCGGCATCATTGAATAATGGCAAGCATATGAGCTTTGAAATGAGAACTATTCAGGTTTAAATCTCAGCTCTACCATGCATTGTGGCATCATCTTGGATAAGTGATCTAATTTTTCAGAGCCTCAAATATCTCTCTTTAAAAATGTTACTGCACCTATCACAGGCATAATGTCAAAGTTAAATGTCATAATGTCAATAGGCCCTGAGCCTAGCAGGTACGTAGTAGGAGATTAATAAAGATTATTTGCTCTCCCGTCTCCAATGTGAAAGCAGTCATTGCTGGATTGCTGGCAGGAGTACAAGAGTATTTTTCATTTCTTTATGGCTGTGACTCTTTGAGATGAATAGGTGCTATCTCTTATATTTTGGGCAATTTGGCCATGAGGGCCCTGGGCTGGCAGGGGTTGCAACCACTTTCATTCCTTTTGGAAAAAAATATACCCCGAACTTGCAGCCATTGGGCCTCGTGACTCTCCTCTCGTGGCTTTGTCTCTGTCCCACAGACCTCACAGGTGTCAGCACTTTGTCCCAGCAGAGCTGGGAGCCGTTGCAACATGCCGGTACAGTAAAATGTCAAACATTGATCACATACACTGATTTGTGGTTTTTCTGTCTTTGTATGAAGCATCTTGACGCAGACCAGAACCCACTTCCTGGGTAGCAGGAAATACCCATTTCGTAATGAATAACAGAACGTGGTTTAAGCCTAAACTAAACCTCAGTCCCAGGTTTGACCATAGAGAAATTGTTTGATTAAGTACATGTTGCTTATAGCACAAGAACTTAAGAATCCCAAGTTCCATTTCTATCACATTTGTTACCTTTCTCTGTGCAAGCACAAACCTTTGTCATGGGTTCAGTGAAAACATGTCTCTACTAAGGAGAAAAATGGAAAGGTAGTGACCAGCTTAGACTTGGTTGAGCTACACATCCTCTCCAGAGCAGGCAGATAATGTTACTCCATCTCAGCCCCTGGCAGAGTGTCCAGCCTTGGTGGGCATGAAACTCGGTGCAGTCCAGATTAGAGCCAGCGCTGGGAAAAATGGCATGTAGCAAAGCTTAATTCTCTCACAGTATTTTTGTTACAGTGTGCTTTCTTGCTCTCTCCCTGAGCACCCTGTAGCTTGAATCCAGCCTTGGAATTCTCTCATTAGCAGGGCTCGGACTCATAGTTTTCCTCTATCTTCCTCCCCTTATAAAAGTCTAATCTCCGTCATCAGTGGTGTTAGTGACTTCCAATCTTCTTCTAAAGATATTCGTACATTAACAGAGACAGTGCCCTGAACATCTTTCTTATAGTTGGATCTTAAGTAACAGATGTAGGTGACTAACAGGCACCCCTTTCCACATTATTCAAATCATATCACATCAGGTAATAAAATGCCACAGAAACATGGGATTGGGAGTTGCAAACTTCCTTTATAAACTTGCATTTAAATGGCATTCTTTTAAACCCTGATAAGTGTTCAGATAAAAAGCTCATCAGAAAAGATCCCAAAGTACATGATGTATTAGCTTATGGCAGAACAACACCTCCCCTGAGAATAACAGAAAATTTGGAAATATAAAAATGATCTGTTTGAAGAATTTGAACAACTGAGGGGCCAACTTACTAGAAAAGAAAGTAATTACTCAGAGATGAGCTGATATTTTGGGAGCTGCTTTCCTCCTAGGGATATTTATCAATTTTTGGCCTGTGGAGAGAAACCAGGACTCATGCAGAGGGGTGCAGCTAAGATTCAGAGAACCCAGCAGAACCTCTGATAATTTCATGGTGTGAGAGATAAAAACTGAAGTATGAGGTTATGAAGGCTGCCAGAACTTGAGGGACCAAGTTCCTGGGGAGAAAGGAGGTATAAAGAAATAAATCCAACCTTTTTGGATTTTCCCTTAAGTCTTCTTTCGTGGAATTTTTAAACTTGGCAGAGCAAGAGTTGAAGAAACCAGGAAAGTAGTTTGGGACTTTGGCAGTTTGGTGGAGCTAGAGAGGCAAAAGCCTGGAGCTGTGGCCTGTCGATGCTGGAAGAGCACAGTAGCCTGTCAGTAGGAACCTCTGGAAGGTAAGTACACAGTGAGAGTGACGAACCAGAATTGCATAAAGGTTTACGAAACCTGCTCCCCAGCCTTAATCAGCTCCTTGCTGGGACTGTGGTCATCTGCACCAGCTCCTAACTGGCATCTCTAAATGCATACAATTTTTCTTTATGGAGAAGAGCTTCACCAGTTGCTTTTGATATTTAGTAAGAGATTTTGATCCAAATAAGAAATATTATTTTTGTTGGGCATACATATGAATCTCTAGATTTCTAGGGTGTTAAAGCTTAGTTTATACTTATGATCAGCTTTTCAAAAAAAAAAAACCCAATCATTTAAAAAGTATTTATTGGGGCCACTCACTTGGCTCCAGGCCCTGGTCATGTACAGAGGGTACAACAGACAAGGCAGACTAATGGTCCCCTGTCCTCAGAGAGTCCGCAGCGTACCAGGGAGGAAGACACAATGAATATAATCAAGAAATACTGTGCGCGTGTCTAATGCTTTCCTAACCTCCGGAGAGGATCAAGCATGGCAGTAGCTCTGAAGACGGGGTGTTGGGTAGACAGCTTTGCGGGCTTGTTAGTGTTGGGTGATGATCACACACTATTGTGAAGGCAAGAAAAACCTGTTCATTTTCAAGTATCCATTCTGGGGTTTTATGATTGAATATAAACAATCTCTCTGTCTATATCTAGGTTAAAATATTCTATGTTCCTCAACCCCGTTCAGAGTGCCTGGCGAAACAGTATATCCAAGGTGTAACCTAGAGGCCACAGGATTTTAACGTCAGCCTAATTGTGTTGGTTTCCCCTTTGGTAGTATGGGTCCCAACGGTATTTTCTTTCTCACCATGTTTAGGAATTATTGTATAAGTATATGAAGAATTCCCAGGAGGGGGCTTTATATGTTCTGAAAATACCGGGAACTTAGTAAAAACAGGAGTTTCCATCATTTCCTAGCTCATTTGATTAGGGATTAGAACATTCTCTAGCCTGTTTTGCATATGATTTATTGCAGCAGAGTGAAAAGGCAAGTATCAAGTTTGGGTGACTAGGTTTTAGAGTAGACTAGACTATGGGAGCCAGGAATTTAATACGTGTAAAGAGAGTTATAAAAGGTGGCTATTTGGTTAACTATGTAAAACTGGAGATGTGCCCCTTGAGAGATATGATCTAAATACAGCAGTGTGCATCAGATAGCAATGAAATCGGGGTGGAAGACTTGTGTAGCTTATATAGACAAGATTGTCCAGCTCTTGTATTTGATTTGATTTATTTTTAAATAAACTTTATCTTTTATTGACTTTAATGGGGTGACATTGGTGAATAAAATTATATAGGTTTCAGCTATACAATTCTATAATACTTCATCTGTGTATTGTATTGTGTATTTAAACACAAATGTCGTTGTAAATTTTAAAATACAACTTAGTTTTTAATTAAAATATTTCATGCACCATATAAGGTCAGCTTTAAGCCAGACACAGGCTGTGGAATTTTCTTGAGAAGTTTGGAACCCAATGCATGAATCTGCACTAAAATAGTCCTCTCATGATCTTCAGGAGCAGCTCTGTCTGGGGCAGGATGTGTTTGTCTGAAAGTCATTCAGAAGTATGGGTATGTTGCTTACAAATGACAACATTTAAGGATGAGACAAGTCATTGTGCAGTAGTTTAGGATGCTTTAAGTGGCCTTAGGGTGACAGCTCCTCCTACCCATTCACTGGTGTCAGAGAAATTGTGAGGCATATAATAGCACTAAATACAAGCCCTGAGATAGACTATTGTTCCCAACTCTTTTAATTTAGTCCCTTCATATTATGTAAATGATGTAAGCAAGTGTTAGGGATATTTTTAATAGAATTGATTCATAAGCATTATAAACCAAGTGGGATGCTTTAGGGATGAGTCACAGTAATTTAATGGGCTCAGGTACTGGTCATATATTTTCCAGGCTCTTCTGTCCATTCCAATAGGAATGGCATCAGAGAATAACAATCTTTAAACCCTTTAAAAATTTTATCTACCCTCTTCTTTGGAAATTAAGAAGCCAAAGAACTGGTGTGTGTAGCCCATGGACATGGACTAAGAGGTGTGGGGATGATGAAATGCAGTGCAGGGAGGAGGGGATATAGGGGGGGAAAATGGGACAACTGTAATAGCATACTCAATAAAAATTTTATCTACCCCCTTCTAATTTGCGTGCCTGTGTGTGTGTATGTGAGGAGTGATAGTTGTGACCTTGGAAATAAGCTTTTCCTGAAGATTATCGGTCCTGTCAGTTTCAGGCTCTGGAGTTCCTAAGAAGAGTTTTGGCTGTATCTTTATCCTGCGTCTAGGGTGATGTCTGGCCCATAGTTGGTACTTACTATTTTTCTATCTTTCGTTGACTGAATGAGTAAAGGAAAGGAAAAAAATGACCAAATGCCAAGGACTTCTAAGATGGATGAGAGAACTTTTCAAGTGGAAAATAGGGTTTCTTATATTTTCCGACAAAAGGACAAAAATAGTTTATATAAAAGATGGGGCTGAACCTATCAAAAGGGAGAATTAGGCTCCTCACTTGGGTTTAAAAGGAATGTAGTTCAGAATGACATCTTGTATTTAGTTGTCATGAAACTTCAGTCCATTTCAGTATGAAACAATTCATTTTTCTTTGATTTTCATGACCCTGACACTTTTGAAGATTACAGGCTACATATTTTGTTCCTCAATTTGCATTTATCTGATGTTTCCTTATGAATAGATTCAAGTTAAGCATATTTGGAAGGAATATCACAGCACTGATGCTGTGTTCTCCTCATTTTATTATATAAGGTATATGCAATTTTTGATTTGACCTGTTATTGATGCTATTATTATTATCACTTGAGAGGCACTCTAGGCTCCTCCACAGCAATACTACCAGTTCCCTTTTTGTAATTAATAATTGATTGTTGGGGAGATATTTTGAAACTATGTCAACATTCTATTCCTCTTAAAGTTTGCTTTCATTCACTCATTCATTTTTCACCATTAAATTTTTAATTTTTTAAAATTCATTTACTTATATCACTATGAATATATTGTTTTCTATTCTTCTGGCCATAATTTGTAAGTGTCTTCACTTATTTTGATGTTTGAATTATCCCTGTGGAGGCCCTTTCAAGCTGACCTTTGTGACTTCTTAACATGTCATCATCTTTTTTGAACATTCCCTTGCTTTCTTGTTTTTTGGCATAAGAAAATCAGTCCTGGGAGCAACCATTTTTCTCAAGTGGTGGATGACACTTAGAAAATAAGTTCTGTGTACTCATTGCTATTGAGATGTCACTGTTCCCATGCCTTCTCATTTATATTTATTTTTTATATATCAAAATGTTTATATATCTATTTACTTATATTGCTCTCTATCTGTATATATTAGAAATTATGATTTTATACCAACACCTCTGATTTTTATCTAGTACCATAGGATTCATTGCAGATTTCTCCCTTTCCATTTGTAGTTCCATTCTCCAACAGTGAGAGACCTGGTTTCTATCATCCTCGGTATATTTACTTATTTGATCAATCCTTCCCTATGTAACCAATTTCCCAATGCTGTCACCACCCTCAGCCCTCACAAATGCCCCCTTACTCTGCTTTGGCTTTGACACCCCTGCCTTTTGCCTCACATGTAGATGTTCTCATCCTGCTGAGTTCTGGTTCCCAATGCCAGGCCACTGCTACCACTGCACACTTCATGGGTACCCTTTGAACACACCTGGGCTTTTACACACAACTTGGTCCATGTTCCTCCATCCTTGGAATGACATTTATGGTCCTAAATCCCACTTCATGGTTTTAGGACTAAATATTTCTAGAAGAGAATGGAAGGAAAGATAAAAAGAAAAAAAACTTTAAAAAATTCTTAAAAATAAAAATAAATTATCTTTCCCATTATCAAAAGATCTCATTCATTTGATATTTTTGAAGAGGCTTATATTTTAAGAAAATACAGACCCACAATCTCTTCAGGTATTTGAGGGATACAAATCTTCCTTGGGCTTTTCTTTGTAGATGATGGAGCTTGAGTTTGTTGTCCACACTATGTTTGAGTGAGATCCATGGTTTTTAAATTATGTTCTCCATAACCCTAGGTTTTGTGGGCACATCTCAAGGCTGGGAGGGCAAGTGGGGGTTGGGGTCAGAGAGCAGAGTGCTGTGGCCGTTGTTTCCTATCCAGAAAATTCAGTTTGTAATTGTTTTATGAATCAGGTTTCCCCACAAGATTTTAGTTGAAAATAAAAGAACTCTAATACTAAAAATGTTTGAAAACTAGTTAGATAATCTGTCTGAGAATGCCAGCTGGGAGTTATAAGCAGTAAGCTCTGAAATCCTTAATTAAGTGTCCATGTTTCCTTCATGAATATGAGAAATAGATAATTTTCTATCACTTAAATATGTTTTGGACATCAATGTGATATTTCATTATTTTAAATTATTTTTAAAATATGGAAAAGTACAAATTAATTACCTGTCTTTAACTCACCCCTGACACAATCTGTGAAAGCCATTCTGAACATTTTGAAATGTTCCCTGTTGATATTTTTATTGTGCTTTATTGAAAATTTTTGAACAATTATAAGCATATGTTATATATAATATACTTCAATTCTCAGTTTTCTAGATAGATTTTTCTGGGATCTTAGTTTCAATGAGATATGAAAAAGCAGGGGTTCTCATTAATTCATTAGCTTGCTTATTCAAATATTGAGCTCTCAGAGAGTGACTCAGAACAGAGAACCTGGCAGCTGTCCCTTCAGCTACCTCCCCAGATCCCCAGAGCTACAAACCACAGATTCTCCTCACATGACCCTAGTGTGCTCCAATCCCTCCATCAGGGCCCAGGAGAACCTCATCTAGCCAGTCTTCAGGTGCTTCCTCCTATAGCAGATGGTCCAGTTCTCAGCCATATGGGGAGATCCAAGATGGTCGTGGAGTAAGTGAAGCTACACTAACCTCCTCCCAGGGCCAAACTGGAATTACAACTAAACTATAGAACAATCACCCTGAACAACCAACTGAAGACTAGATGAAGAGAAGTCTATAACCATGGTTTATAGAAAAATTCATATCAAGACTGCTTCAAGCAAGTTGCCAAGAGCCAGTTATAGGCAGTGTCTTATATTGGTCCATACCAGAGTCCCACCTAAGAGACCCGGAAACAACACACCCAGTGGCCACCTTCGGACAACATCAAAGCTGGATCCAATGATCTTCACAGGCAGCATGTCCAAAGGGAGATCTTAGCACCAAAACCTACCCAGGTGAATTCTGTTTCATGCAGTCAACACATGCAGAGCAGCTCACATGCATGTTGGGTGTTGAGCCTAACAGTCAGCCAGCTAGAAGGTAGATCCCTCACACAAATGGACTAAGAGCAATCGAAACCCAACTACAACAGAAGGGCCCAAATAACCCACACAAGAGACATTCCTGGAACATCAAGCTCAGGTGATCAAGGAGACTGCCCCTCATGACCCCACTGGATACCTACTATGTAAGGCCACTCCACCAAGACTGGGAGTCATAACAGATCTATCTTATTTATAAAACACAAAAAGACTGCTAAAATAGGGAGACAAAGAAACAGTCCTCAAATGAAAAAACAAGAGAGATCTCCAGAAAAAGGGCTAAATAAAATAGAGGCAAGCAATTTATCAAATGTAAAAATGCTCAACAAGATGAAAAAGGACCAATAGCAATGAAGAATACATTTTCTGAAATGAAGAATATACTGGTAGGAATAAACAGGAGGTTGGATGAAACAGAGGATTGAATCAGCAATTTGGAAGACAAGGTAGAAAAAAACACCAAATTAAAGAAGCAAAAAGAAAAAAAATGATAGTTTACAGGCTGTTTGGGACAACATAAAGTGTAACGACTTCCACATCACAGGGCTACCAGAAGGATAGAGAATCTATTTGAAGAAATAATGACCAAAAACTTTCCTAACCTAGTGAAGAAAAAAGACACTCAAGTGCAAGAAGCACAGAGTCCCAAACAAGATGGACCCAAAGAGGCCCACACCAAGACACAACATATTTAAAATGGCAAAGGTTAAAGAGAAAGAAAGAATCTTAAAATCTGCAAGAGAAAGATAGCTATTTACCTACAAGGGAAATCCCATAAGACTGGCAGGTGATTTCCCAACAGAAACATTTTATGCCAGTAGGGATTGACATGAAATATTCAAAGTGATGAAAAGCAAGGACCTATGACCAAGGTTACTTTACCCAGCAGGCTATCATTTAAAATTGAAGGAGAAATAAAGAGCTTTCCAGACAAGAAAAAGGTAAAGAAATTTGTTACCACCAAACCAGCATTATAAGAAATATTAAAGGGTTTATAAGAAGAGGAAGGAGGAGAGGGGGAGGGAAGGAAGGAGAAGGAGAAGGAGAAAGAATGAGGAGAATGAGAAGGAGAAGGAGAGAGAAGGTAACACGGTTAAAAGAATAAAATGACAATAAATATGGGCCTATCAATAATCACTTTAAATGTAAAAGGCTTCAATTCTCCATTCAGAAAGGCATAGGGTAGCTAAATGGATAAGAAAATAAGGCCCACATACCTGCTGTCTACAAAGATCCACCTTAGAACAAAAGACACACACAGACTAAAAGGAAAGAGATGGAAAAAGATATTTCATTGAAATGAAACTGAAAAAAAAAAAAGCAGGGATAGCAATACATTGCAGGCCTATCTTAAGAAACAAGAAAAATCTCAAGTAAATAATCTAACTTTACACTTAAAGAAACTTGAAAAATAATAACAAACGATGCTCAAAGTGAGGAGAAGGAAGGAAAAAATAAACATCAGAGCGGGAAGAAACAAATAAGAACCTAAAATATAATACAAAAGATCAAGGAAACCAAGAGTTTTGAAAAGATAAACAAAATTAACAAACCTTTAACCAGACTATCAAGAAAAATATAGAAAGGACCCAAATAAATGAAATCAGAAATGAAAGAGAAGTAATAACAACTGACTTCACGGAAAATATTATAAACAACTATATGCCAACAAATCGAACAATCTGGGTGAAATGGATATATTCCTAGAAACAAACAATCTTGGCAAATCAGAATCAGGAAGGATCAGAGAATCTGAATAGATATATTACAACTAATGAACTGAAGTAATAAAGAAACTCCCCCAAAACGAAAGTCCTTTACCAGATAGCTTCACAGGTGAATTTTACCAAATATTTAAAGAAGAACTAACATCCACTCTTATCGAACTATTCCAAAAAATTAAAGAGGATGGAAGATTCCCAAGCTTATTTTATAAGGCCAGCATTATCCTAATTACAAAACCAGATAAACACACACAGTACAAAGAAAAAATTAGACACTTAGCAAACATGGATGATAAATACCTCAATAAAATATTACCAAGCCAGATCCAACAATACATTAAAAATATCATACTCCACAATCAAGTGGAGTTTATTCTAGGGATGCAAAATTAGTAATATTTATGTAAATCAATAAAATTGATAAACCACATGATGAAGAATAAAAACTACATGATCATATCAATAGATGCAGAAAAATAATTTCAAAATTTAGCACCCATTTATTTTAAAAACTCTCAGCAAAGTGGGAATAAAGGGAACATAACTCAATATAATAAAAGCCATATATGACAAATCCACAGCCAACATCATATTCAATGTGCAAAAATTAAAACATTTCCCTTAAGGCTGGGAAAAAGACAGGATATCTGCTTTCACCAGTCTTATTTAACATAGTACTGGAAGTCCTAGTCATAGCAATCAGACAAGAAGGAAAAAAAGAAGGCATCTAAATTGCAAAGGAAGCAGTAAAACTGTTATTATTTGCACATGACATGATATTGTATACAGAGAACCCTAAAGATTCCACCAAGAAACTACTAGAACTGATAAATGAATTCAGAAAAATAGCAGGACACAAAATTAATATCCAGAAACCCATTGCATTTTTATATACCAATAATGAACTCCCAGAAAGGGAAATTAAGAAAATAATCACATTCACAATTGCTCCCAAAAGAATAAAATGTTTAGGGACAAATCTAACCAAGGATGTAAAGGACCTATATTCAGGAAATTATAAGACACTGAATAAAGTGAAGAAGATACACATAAGTAGATGCATATACTGTGTTAATGGATAAGAAGAAATAAAATCATTGAAGTGTCTATACTACCCAAGGCAATCTGTAGATTCAATGCAATTCTAATCAAATTACCAATGGTGTATTTCACAGAACTAGACCAAATATTCCAAAAATTTATATGGAAGTACAAAAGACCCAGAATAGAAACAGAAATCTTGGGAGAGAAGAATAAAGTTAGAGTAGTCATGCTACCTGATATCAAAAAAAATACTACAAAGCTATAGTAATCAAAATGGCATGGTGCTGACCTAAAAAAAGACATATGGATAAATGAAACAGAATAGAGACCTCAGAAATAAACCCATGCCTTTATAGGCAATTAATATTTGACAAGGGAAGCAAAAACACAATGTAGTAAAGATAGTCTGTTCAGTAAATGTTATTGGGAGTATTGCAAAAAAATGAAATTAGACCATCTTCTCACACCATACACAAGAATAAACACAAAATGGATTAAAAATTTAAATGTTAGACTCAAAACCATTAAAATCCTGGGTTAAAACATAAGCAGTATAATTTGGATATTACTCAAGCAATATTTTTTTCTGATATATCTCCTCAGGCAAGGAAAACAAAAGAAAAAAATAAACAAATGGGACTACATCAAACTAAAAAGTTTTTGCACAGCATAAGAAATTATTAACAAAACAGAAAGACAACCCACTAAATGGGAGAACATATTCACCAATGATACATCTGATAAAGGGTTAATATCCAAAATTTATTAAAAAATGTATAACTCAACACCAAAAGAGAAAACTCCAAATGAAAAATGGAGAAATGACCTGCATAGACACTTCTCCAAAAAGGAAATACAGATGGCTAATGGGAATAAGAAAGATGCTTAATGTTACTAATCATCAGAGAAAAGTAAATTAAAACCACAATAAGATATCAGAAAAATAATTTGTACTTTGCATGGAGCTACTATCCTTTGTAGCAGCATGGATGGAACTGGAGAGCATTATGCTAAGTGAAATAAGCCAGGCAGTAAAAGACAGATACTATATGATCTCACCTATATGTGGAACCTAATCAACAAATAAACAAGCAAGCAAAATAGAACCAGCAACACTGAAATGAAAAACAAACTGATAGTAACCAGAAGGGAGGAGGGAGGGTGAGGACAGAGGAAAGGGAGGGGAAGGGTTATCAAGGAACATGCATAAAGGACCCATTGACAAAACCAAATGGGGGAAGGATTGACGGTGGGATGTGAGGGTGGGTGGGACTTGGGAAAGTGGTGGCAGGAAAATGTTGACAAAAACAAAAAAGAAAGTGGCCAGGGGAGGCTGGGCATAGCATGGGAAATTAAGAAGCCATGTGTAACCCATGGACATGGACTAGGAGGAGTGAGGATGATGAAATGGGGTATAGGGCAGAGGGGATATAGAGGGTGGGGAATGGAACAGCTGTAATAGCATACTCAATAAAATATATTTAAAAAAAAGGTATAAAATCTACCTGCAGTCTTATTCAAGCAAACTTCAAAAATCTAAATCATAAGACAATCAGGGTAACTTGAGTTATGACTAGATAAAAAAAAAAATCACCTCACACCTGTCAGAATGGCTATCATCAATAAATCAGCAAACAAATATTGTCAAGGACATGGAGAAAAGGGAATCTTCATGCGCTGTTGTTGGGAATACAGATTGGTGCAGTCATTATGGAAAGCATTTTAGAGTTATTTCAAAAAATTTAAAATGGAATAGCCTTTTGACATAAGAATTTCACATCTGGGGATTTCTTTGAAGAAATCTGAAACATGAATTAAAAGAAAATATGCATCCCTGTGTTAATTGCAGCATTATTTACAATATCCAAGATTTGGAAGCATCCAAAGTTCTCTCAATATGTGAGTGGATAAAAAAGCTGCGGCACATTTACACAATAGAATACTACTCAGCCATAAAAAAGAAGAAAATCTTATCCTTTGTGACAACATGGGTGGACCTGGAGAGCATTATGCTAAGTGAAATAAGCCAATCAGAGAAAGATAAGTACTAAATGATTTCATTCATATTTGGAATCTATTGAACAAAATGAACTAACAAGCAAAATAGTACAGCCACATAGGTAGAGAGTAGGGTGACAGCTGTCCATGTTGGGGCTGGGGCTGGGTAGGGGAGGATGGAGAGGTTGAGCAAAAGAAGAAAAAAAAGAGAGAAAGGCTCATTGAAATGGAAAAAAAATCAAGTTCTCACCGTGTTGTTGGCTGGGGACACAGCATCTGTCATCATTAGATTTGTAGTCTAGTAGGGGGAAGAAATTAAGCCATCTCTAGTGTGGATAATACTAGAAAGAAATACAGAATGCTATGGAATCATATGATGGGCAGACCTTAGCTATATTCTAGGGAAAAGGTATAGGTGATATCAATGAAGAGTTGTTAGTAGAGATATATTTAAAGTGAGAACTAAATATTAGTAGCTGGTGAAAGGTATGGAGCTTGAGGAGGAGAAATGATTTTCAAATAATAGATACAACCTATGAAAAGGTCCCTTGGTAAGAAGGAATAGGACATATTCAAGAATAAAAAGAAATGCAATATGGTAAGAGCATGGAAAACTGAGTAGCACAAGATGAGATTAGAGAGTTAATCAGGGTGCAAACTGGTTAGTTAAAAGATTCTATTTTTACCTAAGGGTAATGAGAAGTATTAAAGAATTTTTTTTAAAGAAAATTAAATTACCAATTTTGTGTTTTACAATGAAATTTTTCGATGTTTTGCAAAGAATGAATGTGGACATTTCTAGACTTCTGGTCAAGATGGAGGCATAGGTAAACACAGCTTGCCTCCTCCCACAACCACATCAAAATTACAACTAAAATTTAGAACAACCAACACTCAGGACAAGTTGAATGGAAGTCTGACAACTATGGAATTAAAGAAACAACATCTGAGACTGGTAGGAGGGGTGGAGATGAGGAATGGGCTGATCCCACATCCATGTGTGGTGGATAAAAATTTTGGAGGGATAACTAGATAGTGAGTGGTCCCCCAGGCAAGGATTACAGTGCAAGGGATATAAATCCTCATCGCTTCTGGCTGTAAAAACCAGTGGGGATTGAGTCAGTGGAAGAAACTCCTGGAGCCCCAAGCAGTTCCTCTTAAAGAACCCACACACAGACTCACCTACTCAGACTCACTCCCTCTGAGATTCAGCACTGGAGTAGCAGCTTGAAAGGCATCAGTGGCATAAAGGGAGGAACTGTAGTGTCTAGTATCAAGGCAAGAGCTAGGGGGCAGCTTTCTCTCAGAGAGAAAGGTGAGCAGAGGCCATTGTCTCTTTTATGAACCTTCCCCCTACAGAATCACAGAGCTGACAGGCTGGTGCCATATGTATGACTCCATCAACCTGTCTATCACTGTTTGGCCTGCCCTGGAGACCCCCTGAGACTCCATCCTACCCAACTTAATGCTCACCCAAACTGTTAACAGTGATTTTTCCATATGAATTGCTGCTCTTGGCTGATGCTTCGCAACTTCCTAAATCCTCTCAAACAAGCTACCACCAGCCTCAATAAACCCCCAGGCCCCAGGCCTCTTGCTAAGTAGACCCAGGCCCCACTCTAGCAGCAACCAGCCTAGAATACCCAGCTTGATGATAGTGAGGCTGTGCCACTGGATCCTGCAGGACACCAACTATGTTCGACCATGCTACCAAGATAGGGGGTCATAGCAGCTCTACTTAATACATAGAAACAAACACAGGGAGGCAGCCAAAATGAGGAGATAAAGAAACATGGACCAAATGAAAGAACAGATTAAAACTCAAGAAAAAGAACTAAACAAAATGGAAATAAGCAATCTATTAGATGCAGAGTTCAAACACTGGTTATAAGGATGCTCAAAGAACTAGTGAGAACCTCAATAGCATAAATAAAAAAAAAACAGTCAGAAATGAAGGATACTCTAATTGAAATAGAGAACAATTTATAGGGAAACAACAATAGAATGGATGAAGCCCAGAATCAAATCAATGATTTGGAACATAAAGAAGCAAAAAACAACCCATCAGAATAACAAGAAGAAAAAAGCATCCCAAGAAATGAGGATAGTGGAAACAGCATCTAGGACAACTTCGAGCATTCCAATATTAGCATCATAGGGTCCCTGAAGAAGAGAAAGAGCAAGAAATTGGAAATCTATTTGAAAAAATAATGAAAGAAAACTTCCTTAATTTGATGAAGGGATTAGACATGCAAGTCCAGGAAGCACAGAGTCCCAAATAAGATGGATGCAAAAAGGCCAACTCCAAGGTGCATCAAAATTAAAATGCCAAAGATTAAAGATAAAGAGAGCATCTTAAAAGCAGCAAGAGAAAAGCAGTTAGTTACCCACAGGGGATTTTCCAAAAAACTGTCAGCTGATTTCTCAAAAGAAACTTTGCAGGCTCGAAAGGATTGACAAGAAATATTCAAAGTAATGAAAAATGTGAACCTACAGCCGAGAGTGCTCTACCCAGCAAAGATATCATTTAGAATCAAAGGGCAGATAAAGATCTTCCAAGACAGGAAAAAACTAATGGATTTCATCATCACTAAACCATTATTATATGAAATGTAAAGGGACTTATTTAAGAAAAAGAAGGTCAAAACTATGAATAATAAAATGTCAAAAATACATATCTATCAAAAATTAAATCTAAAAAATAAACTAAGCAAACAAGAAGAACAGAGACAGAATCATAGATACACAGAGTGTTTTGATGGTTGCCAGGTGGAAAGGGTGTGTGTGAGAAAGGGAGAAGAGGTGAGGGGATTAAGAAATACCAATAGGTAGTTACAGAATAGCCATGGGGATATGTAGTACAGTACAGGAAATGGAGTAACCAAAGAACTTAGACACATGACCCATGGACATAAATAATGGTGCTGGGATTACCTAAGGGAGTGGGGGTGCTGGGTGCAGGGGGCAAAATGGGAAAACTCAGGACAACTGTAATAGCATAATCAGTAAAGTGTTTTTAAAAAAGAATGGATGGGATCGGTAAACAAGGATATATCTCTATTAATTAGGAGGTTACTGACTAATCCATGTGAAAGATGCCAATGATCTGAACTAGGATATAGGCATTTGGGTTCGAGAGTAAGGGTTAAATGTCTAAGATATAGCAGTTACAGCATTGGGTGACTGATTTAATGTGAGAGTGAGGGAGCTCTGCATGTGCCAACCTCATTAGTAGCCCCCCACAATGAAGAATCTGCTGACCTGTATTTGTCACCTCCCCCTGTGGAGGAAAGGTGGGATCTACCTGATACTGGAGTTGAAGGCATAAGGGCATTTTAAGTCTGTGGCCACTGTGATTACTACAAAGATGGGCAAATATTTCAAATGTTCCCACTAGGCACAACAAGGTTCAATTCTGGGATTTTTGTTTGTGCTATCATGGAAGTAAACTCATTCTTCTGCATGGCTCTCAAGACTAAGAGAACATGGGGACTGGAGCTATTATCTCACCTTCTCACTTTTTGACTGACCCCAAATTTCAACAATTTAATTGAAATAAGGAGATACACTGAATCTCGAGGACATTATTTGAATCCTGAGTCAATCCATGTCTTTCCTTCTGCAAATTTTGGATATATAAATAGAAAATATATTTTTTTTATAGGGCCACTTTGGGCTGGATGGATGTAAAGAGGCCCACTCCAAGGGGCTGGGATTCCTGCCACTTACAGTGGAAAGAATCCTCCTGATTTACCCATCATCTGAAATATGAATATTAACAATTTAGTTGCATTATACCAGCCTTTCTTCAAATTATAATATTTTTATGAGGTTGAAATCATAGACATATGTTGATTTGATATCCTACCCTTTTGGTCTTGCTTGCTTTGCATTCTTCTAGAAATAGAACTTCAGTATATGATTACAAATAATTTATCTGAGAGGTCATCCCAGGAAACACTGACAGGGAAGTAGATAGCAAAGCACAGGTAGTTAATAAAATGTGTGTTACCACAGTAGGCACCTTAAACTTAATCCTGCTCTAGGGGGATCTCTGGGAAATAGTGTAGAACATACATCAGTGTTATCCTCACTCAGTGGGGGAAAACTGGTATATTTATCTACCAATTCCTCACCCGTTAGTTGGTGGTTAGAAAGTGCTTGGGGAGCATTACCTCTCTGGAACTTTCGGTTTGCCTTCTATGTGGGCCAACCTCATTCCTGGGTGCATAAAAATAGTTCTTAAACTCAGCTGTAGGTTTTCCCCAGCAATCAGCTTTAAGCATGTGTAGGTGACTGCAAAGAGGATGTGGGAACAGCACTAAGCACCTAAAGTGCTTTGTCCCACTGCTCAGCCTTAACTAAATTCAGATGTTGATTAAGTTCTTATTTTTGGTAATTTGCATATCTTACCCCTTTTCGATAACCATCACTTCCTCTCTACTGATTGATTTCTATCAGCACAAAAAAATTTTTCAAATATCTCCCAATTTTTAAAAAAAGTTCCTACATTCCCCACTAGTTCTGCCTTATTTAGCTTCACTAATTCACATCAAAAAATTTTTTGGAAGAGCTGTATTTAGTTGCAGTTTTTACTACCTGACCCTACCCTACTTGCCATTTTCTTCTTAAAACAACCCAGTAGGGTTTCTGTCATCACCACCCTGAAAGTGTTCTCTTGAAACTCACCATTAATCTCTATTATGCAACACCAATGATCACTTTTCGACTCTCATCTTATTCAACCGTCCAGCATAATTCAAATAAATGTGTCGTCTTAAATAATTTTTCCTTCTCTTAATTTTAGTAATATCATATTTTCCTACTTCAGTTGTTTCTCTTCCTCTGTCCTTTAATAGCTCATATTGTGCAGGAGTTTGATCCATCCGTATTCTCTAACTTAACTCACTCTTCTCCCTTAATCACTTCACTGAACTTCAAACCATTTTCACTTGTACATCTAGTAGACATTTCAAACTACTGGGCTCTTTTTCTACCAAAAACTCTTCATTCATTAATGTTTTTCCTCTCAGAAATGTCTACCATTTTCCTAGTTGCCAAAAAATCTATGAATCATTCTTGAGTTGTCTTCCTCACCTCCCACATTTGACTTTAACAGTAAGTTCTCTTGTCGTTACCTCAAAAGTAAATTCTTAATACCCCAGTTTCCCCATATTCATATTTATCACTCTAGTGCAAGACATTATCATCTTGCCCAATCTACTTGCAATGTTCTGTTGGTTCTTCTGCTCTTGTATCATTATAATTCAATTTATACACAGTAAAACTGAGTGATATTTAAAAATCATACATTAAATCAAGTTGATTCCTTCTCGAAATCTCCTGATAACTTTTCATAATAATACTTAAAAACAACAACAGCAACATAATCCAGCTCCTCCCTTTCACTCTGACTCATTTCCCACCACTATCCTCTCCTTTCTGTACACTAACCACCTTGGTTTTGCTTGTTTAGTGGTTCTTAACAGGAAAGCACCAAGCCCTGGGGCATTTTAAAATATGTAGGTGAATCTTTGCTTGCTGTGATGTTTGATGGCATGACTAACAGTACCTGTGGATCGGTGGTTTAAGGTAGCCTGCAATGTGTGGGATAGCCCTTAAATTAAGTGCAGGGCTGCATCCCACATGACTTTCAAATATCCTGCCAGACATCACGTAGGTGAAAAAAATCTACTTATAATTATTTTAACCTAAAAGCTACTTCTATTTTACATATAAAAACAAAGTGTCTTTGCATGGTTTTAATAGACCCTGAAATTTCTAGGAATGCAACGACACTGTAAGTTGAGAAAACATGATATTTTTTGTTAGAACTCTATCAAGAATTGTTCATATTTCAGAAAATCACATCACCAATGGCAACACCATTTGTGGTATTTGAGTTGCCAATGCAACACACCTGTACCTGACTGCATTTGTAGTTGTCACATTCATGTTGCTTCTAAGTTTAGACACAAACTTCTGGCTACTTCATATGGCTTCTTGTTATTGCACCTGAGCACTTTCACTTAGAAATACATATAATTTTATTATAAATTGCCTTTTCTTTCTACTTTATATTATAGTTAAGGCATTATATTAATATACTTGGAAATTATTTGTATAAATAGTTTATACTGCATATGAATTTAATTTAAGGGCAATAAAGGGGATTCTACAAACTATTTGTCATGAAAAGAGGGCACTGACCTAAATGGGATGAGAACACTGCTCTAACATTTAAGCTTGATACTGTCCCAGGTGGTCAAAATGCCAGTTCCATTTGCCATAGTCTTGATAAATGGACAGATTCCTTTCATAGGTCTTATACTTTGAGCATAGGATGGTGTGTCACCTCCTGAGCACATTCTAATATTTGTTTGAAATTAATCTGGCAGAGCTATGCACGAGGCAGAGACTATTAACTAATGGGAAAAATCCTTAACTTTTCTTCAGTAGGTATATCATATTCCCAGAATTCTTAGATGTAAAGGAAATTAAAATGTTTTACTATCAGGATGTAATTTTTTTCAGAGTTATTTTTGTCTGTGTAACCCTTACTTCTGGGCTACAATGTGCTTCGACATTTCCCCGCTCCTTCCTCCCCAGTTATTTTCTGTGAACTGCTGTCATGGAAGGGGTTTCAAAAAGCTGTAGCTTACAAGGATCTGTTCTAGAAACAGCACTCTCATCGCCTGAGAAAGCAGTATGGTAGAGAGGTGGTGGCTCCACGTATTTATTTTATTGACTTGTTTCTAACTCGTATTCATACTGGGTCACACAATAATAGTGCAAAAAGTAATATGCCATTTGCTTTCCTCTTTTCTACAGGTATTCTTTTTTTATAAGATAAGGTTTGAATGGGATTTCTCAGTTCAAGTCTATTTTTCTTAAACCCAATTAGTATTTCTCTAGGATTTTTTCACTGAGCTGCTCATAAGACATTATTTTCAGTGTTGGAGATGTTTACC
This sequence comes from Mormoops blainvillei, assembly GCA_004026545.1. Classification (NCBI taxonomy): domain Eukaryota; kingdom Metazoa; phylum Chordata; class Mammalia; order Chiroptera; family Mormoopidae; genus Mormoops; species Mormoops blainvillei. The sequence goes on from PVJD01007453.1 coordinate 42,132, forward strand.
CTTTGGGAGGGACTGTCATACATATTATAGAGATTTTGCGAATGGTCTCATTGGAAGCTAAAGGCGTAGGACCATTTTAAATCATGGTCAACCGTTGTTATTTAACACACCAGATAGTAGCCTGTGCACTTGCCATGGGCTGATAGTGATCCATGGAGAAATGCTAATAGACAGAAGAAAAGAATATAAGTCATTTTTTGTAGGTAGAGGCTATAATTTATGATCTACAGACAGGAGATGAAGAAGTATGTTGTCCTTTGATGTGCAAGCTTCAGTGGACTTCAGGTTCTCACAATGATGAACCAAGGCCATGAGGCCATCTAAACGGGGTGAAGATACTATCAAGTTTGGGGGAATCTCACTCTATCATTCTCATTTGAGTTTTCTGTCCTCCAAGTCATTGTCCCCTACTCAGGAATCTATCTGCCTGTCTGCCAAATGCAGGTGATTTTTCAGCCTAATTGTGAAGTCATACTGTGAGAGTGAAAAAGCCAATTTTCCAGGGTTAATTTCTAGGAGAAACTATCCCTCCAGCTGATGCAGGACTTAGAATGGCCCAGTCTATTCCTCCCAAGTTAAATACTCCATTGTTCTTCAATGCTAGTTCTCAATTTTGGGGTTAAATGACCATGGCTATGTGTTTAGTATAGGGGTTAAAACTGAATTCTCTGTTCCAAATGCTAAGTAGTATTGCAACTATTTCCTTAAAATAAGAGTTATCTCAATGCTATATCAACTTGATTAATACAAGGATCATTGGTTAGACCTTCATGAGGCTTCCTTTCAAAAGTGCTACCTATCAGAAAATACTGTTGATACCCTGGGCACCATCGGATAAAACTGTAAGATCTGACTCGGTTAACTTGATGTAGAAGCCACTCATAGCAAAGCATTCATTAGAACAGTTCAGTTAACCAATAATACCTGTAGGCTGCTCATTCTTAAGGAAAAACCAGGGTGTTTAAAAACATACTTCACAACAGTCAAATTAAATAACATGTTATTGCTGGTGGGTACTTAAGTAAAGGAAATGTAGAACTAAGTAGACTACTAACAAGCCAACACAATGCTTCAGATTACGGAAGCTCCACATTCTGTAAGATCCTTTTTTGAATACAAATTATCTTTTAGGACAAAATGTTAGGGATTTATTGAAGACTAGATCAAATATCACCTGTGAATTCTTGATCAATCTACTTTGGCAGAACAGATCACTTCTTCCTCAAAAAGTAATTTGCTCATACTTTATAGCACTGATATTGAATTAGTATTATTACTACTACTAACAGTTTAAGTCTAGTCATTATTTGGCAGAGCCTATGCCTTATTGCCTTCTGTATCCTCATGGTTCTGTTCAGGGCAGGCATATAGAAGTTGCTTATCAAATGTTTGTTGAAATGAATTCCTGTATGCATACATACATGTATAAACCAATGAATGAACCAATTCCAACGCGGACTGAATATAATTTCCTCTGTACTATGGGCAAAGTAGATTATGAATACTAGTGTTTGGATTGTGACCTTTTTATTACAGCAATGCATTTTGATTTTGTTGGCAGAAAGCATGGAGTCTAATGATATTTCACTGGTATCAAACTTTTCTAAAAGAGGAACATGGACTAAAGATAGGATCTTAAAATATCAAGAAAAAAGCATTCAGGAAAAAATATGATGTAACTTATAAAATGTTAAATGATCATGAGAACAAAAATGTGGATCTTATTTTAGACTTCATTATTTCGTTTTAAATGTACAGCAAACTGAAGAATGAAACAGTTCTGTTGGCAAAAGTCAGCAATTGAATGAGGAAACTAGATTTCAAGAATCATGAATGCAGGGTCAGAGTATGTATTTGTTTGCTATTGAATTCCCAGTACTCAACACAGATGTAAGAGCGTATAAGGCCCTTAATATTTGTTGAATAAATGGGTCAATAAATGAAGCATGTTAATCTGACTGTGGTTTTCTTATCAGCGGATTTATAGGTGAAGAGCCAGTTTCTACTGAAAGTTATAATAACTCTCATGGTTTCACGCACAGTCTTGGTTGTCCAATCTTATTCATTTCTCAAAGTTTTTATTATTTGGAAATGTGAATTCTGGCACAGGCTCTTACTACAATGAATATGTTTTGACTCCAGCTGCCTGGTGCTTAAGTTTCAAAGTTATTTCAAGGGCTTCTCTAGCACTTTGTCCACAGAATTACTGTAGCAGTCTTTACACATAATTTAATTTACAAAAAGCTCTTACCAAATGCAATTTTCCTTTCATGAAATTTCACATATATGGATTTACTTTTGTACTCTTTTCCATAATCAGGAAAATCTTACTCTGATGCACACCTGCTGGGGACAGTTTGAAAAAGAAGGAGCAAGGACTTGGGAATCTGAGAAAAAATGAGGTACAGCAGGTGGCACAGCAGGAGATAACTTTTAAAAACGTGGCTTTGGGAGAAATTTACGTAGCTGAGGCAAAGTTAGAATGGCTTCCCATTGGCAGGGAGACAGAGAGTTGCATGTGTTCTAGCATGGAGCTGTCACAAGCAGAGGGGGAGTTCTGTGAGCACGCAGAATGAGGGCCTGAGAGGTACCTGTTCGGTATGCCTCGTGGCTTAAACAAAAGTTGCTTAGAGTTTTTTTCCAGCCAAGTTGCTGTGTGTGTTTGAGCTTACCATGTGACCCAGCAGGCAGAAGTCAATGACTCATCCATCTACCCACAAAGGCGTGTAACATCATATGGAGTACAATATAGATATAGTACCGGGGAGTAATGTATATTGTCTCCCACAAAGCAAAACAAATATATAGTTCTGTTTTTAAAAACGCTGAGAAGAGATTTTAATATGCTATATTCATTGTTTGGCTTTTAAGAACGCAAAAGTCTATTTCTAATAACTTTCATAGCTTCATTCAACCTTGGTGGCCCAAACTTATTTTTCCTTTAAAGGCTTATTTGTTTTGGAAATGTGAATTCTGCTGGCACAGGGATTTTTGGAGCCTAATCCTCTTATTGGAGAGGGAAAATGTATATTTATGTAGCAATATAAAAATTGCATGAGCCACAGAGATGCAAAAATATTTTCTTTATTTTTTTCATAACTAGATTTAACTTTAGTCTTGATCCCCCTTTTCAGTCTGAAGCAGAAAACTTTATTTGGTTACTTATAGTTTTAGTGGTTTTCAGTGATTTCCAGTTTAAATCAGCCAACTTCAAGATTTCCCCATTCTGATTCTCCCTGGGACTAATGTTAATCATACATGTATGCCAGCGTTTTTGGGCAGAGGGCATCCATTCCTCCACATGATTTGCCCTATGCTGCCATCAACTGAGACAAAAAATAATCCTGTTACAGCATTTGTCTGCCTACAGAGGGAGAGCCATTCCCCTTTCATACTGAAGTTGTATGACCTACACACTGTAACGATTTGGTCTCCCAATGACCATCAATATCTTACCTATCTGTTGGCTTTGCATTCTATTTAGGAAGATTTTTGCTACATGAGAAGATATTTGGTAGCCCCTGATTCGGACTGAACCTTTGAGAACTTCTGTGAGGCTACAGAACACCCACTGTGAAATCATCCTCCCTTCCTTCCTCTTTTTCATTTCTTCTCTCCTTCTTGCCACTTAACATTTATGGAGTGCCAGGTACTTACTGGGCACTGGTAGTAGAAGATTCCTTCCCTGAAGGATTTTATTTTCTAGTAGGATATGAGAGCCAAAATAACTTACTCATTCCCCACACCCCAAACACACACACAAAGCTTAGACACTGAAAACTGAAATTACATTTCCCCTGCAGTCTACTGTCTGTATTAATAAAAACTTATTTTTTTAAAGGAAACTCTTGCTCAGGCTAATGGCTTTAATTCTTCAATGAAAAGCTTCACTAGATAATTTGCACCCTCAAATTCTTTGAACCCCTTGCCTCAAAAATCTTTGCCTTGCTTTTTTATGATCTTTACCTAATCCTAATTAATTCCCCATCTTTAACCCCACTCCCAAGTTGAAAGACCACCTTAAATCAAACTGCAGTTCTCAATAAATTCTGATCTTGCCTCTCTGAGGCACTGCCAAACCATTGTCAGGGTGGGATCTTCCCCTACGAGGCAAGCAACAAACTCAGTTTTGCCTCAGAGAACCATGAGTTGGCTATGTCGGTGGTATCCGGCGAACCAGTATTATACAAAGGTATCATTTTAACTTAGCACCAAGTCCTGCTTCTAAGAGGAGGTATATTCAGTGCATATATTAGCTCCATTTTTTTGTGAAAGATTGTTTTAAATGTATGTTTATACATGGTCAGAAGTCAGGCTTCTCATTGCTGTTTTGTGATCTGGTCACCTTGTTGAGATTTACATAATGCATTTTCTCCTTATGCCTCAGGTATAGAGTGTAGGCCCTCTTGAAAATGCCAGGTGCTGAGTGCTCCTCACCTGTCCTGGACCCACGCTCTGTTCAGCCACCTGCTACTGTGATTAGGTTCCTATGATAACTGGTACAAGAGGTGTTGTTTCTATACATTCCTTATTTTTGACTAAGACTTGTCCTTTGTATCTGCTGACCTACCCAGGTGTTATGGTCTGAATGTATCCCTCCAATTTCATATGTTGAAATCCTAGCCTTCAAGGTGATGTTATTAGGAGACGAGGGCCTTGGGGATGTGATTAGGTCATGAGGGCAGAGCCTTCATGAATGGATTAGTGTCTTTAATAAAGCGGCTCAAATTGATTGCTTCCCTCTCCTTCTCTGTGAGGTACAATGAGAAGTCTTCCCTAAAAGAGGGCCCTCACCTGACCATGCTGGCACTCTAACCTTGGACATCAAACATCCAAACCTGTGAGAAATATCTGTTGTTTATAAGCCACCCAGTCTGTGGCGTTTTGTTACTGCAGCCTGAATGGACTAAGAGGTGAACGAGGCTGAAAAATAAACACAATCCCTAAAATTCCTTTGTTAAGCGTATGTAAGACTTCTGTTGGCGAGGGTTCCTAGGTGTAGGCTACAGAACCTGACCCAGCAAGTTTACTTGGAAAAGGATTTATGATAGTTCACAGAATTATTGGGAGAGCTAAAAGCACAGACTTTAGACTGAGCTTCTGGGAACAATGCCCAGAATCACACTGAAAACTGGCTCACTAAGGGAGCCGCTGTTGCCATTGGCCTTGGAACCCAGTGTCTCTGCCATGATCGGGAAGATGTTGCATTGGGCAAGTGCTCCCACCACTGCTGGCCTCAGAGGAACCAAACACTCCTGCTACTATGCTGGTCGAGAGTGGTTTTCAAAGTGTGGTTCCTGGCAGCAGCTTTGGCATCACCTGGTAACTTGTTAGCAATGCAAATTCTCAGACCCCACTCCAGACTTATTGAATCAGATGCCCTGGGGGTGAGGCCTGGTGATTTGTGTTCTGACGCAGGCTGAAGTTTGAAAGTACTGCTATGTGAGATTGTTCATTTTATTGCTCTAAATCTTGTGCACGTACGGGTGTATCTTCTTGGCAGAACACAGGTCATACGGGGGACTCTAACTACAAAGGAGCCTAAAGGTTTCTGTAGCAGTATTTCTCAAAATCCAGTGTGTCTATATGCATCACCTGGAGATCTTGCAAAAATGCAGATTCTATTTTAGTAAGTCCAGTGTTCAGTGCCAACCAGATCATAGGTGATGATAATACTCTTTCTCCATTGACCACAATTTGAGTAGAAAATGTCTGTAGTACAGAAACACATGCTGGAAAGGAGGTCAGGGGGATTGTCACTAATCCAATATGCAGTCTTCTACTCACCCTTTCTTTTAATAAAAACTCACAATCTTCAAAATTTTCAAGAAAAAAAGATCCTCCCCATGGCAAGGAATCTGCAGAATCTTCATACATTTTCCTGTCAACTACCTTTGCTTGAATAAGGAATCTTCCAGCACTTTTCTTGGAAAACATTGGAGGGTCTGCGTATTGCATTTAGGAGAGAAGCTGAGTTTTTCTTAAAGCCTGGGTTAAGCCAGACTCAGTAAGCAGTTTCTTAATTTCTTCTCTGAATCTCTTTAGTCTGATAAGACTACCTTTCAGTCAGATAAAAACAAATCCCTATAAACTCAACAACATGCCCTCACCAAGACTCTTCTCGTTACTGCCATTGTTGAATGCCCACCTGCCAAGAGAGACTAAAGTTGAACCCTGATAGGGTAACTTTCTGAAGGCATCACCTGGCTACTCGGTAGCCAGTTGATTAGACTTGATTCCTTTTCTCCTGGCTAAACTGGTTCTTTGTTTTCATAGGAATAATCTCAGATTTCAGGAACAGTTTTACCTTTCCTGCCTGGAGAACTTCAGCCAGCATTACCATTTGTTGACTTATATTTCTGTCTTATCATGATATTCCACCCAATATGGCCTGTCACTAGAGAAAATGTTTTACAGCAAAGGAAGTGTGACTGGTCTTCTAATCTGCCCATTATCCAAAATGATTGCTGTGTTCTCTGGTGGGAGCTGCATCTGCCGCCTGGTTCTGCATGTTTCTGAATTGGGAGACAAAGAAAGGAGTTACTAGTCTTGCCTGATTGAGATAGTCACACCAGTTACTAGAGGTAAACTGGATTGCTGGTCCACAGTGAGGACTTGCTAGCATCTCTTAAAATCTTTTCTTGCTCAGTCACCCTGGTCAGTGGAAGGCCATGAAAACCCAATGAAAAGATCACCAAGGATTCATATTACTCCAGGGATAGCGATTTGGGTCTGGCTATCTAATGAACCCCATCTAACTAAAGTACTGATACAGGGTAAGGATGGACAGTGACAGCTATCATTACTAACACAGACCTTGTTGTGACCAGCTTTGGAACATGGGACAATAGCTACTCTATTTTATGCTACCTCTTCGCTTCTTTTCCTCCCTTCTTTACTCCTTTTCTACTATCTTCGATGGAAAAAAAGAACTAGTGATGACTCATAATTTAGGTTTTAGGTAAGAGCATGGCCATGACAAATAGCAGATGGGACTTTGTTGGGGAGACAAATGTCTGGGGAAAGGACCAAAGTGGACGTTAAAGAGTGAAGGCGATGGACTTTGCCGGATATCTTCTGCTTGCTACTCCAGGTCACCTGCATACTTCTCCCACCTCTGCATAAGGACACTGGCTGAAATGAATGTTGTTGCCTTCCTCCCCTCTGGTTTCTTGCCAGTTACCTGTTGGGGAACACAAGTCTGAATTCTGGGGGAGGCCAGTAAAGTCAGGGAATTTGTTTTCCTGGGTCTCTGTGTGTTTGCTGGGTACTGGCTACTTCCATAAACAAAAGTCATAGCCTCTGTTAGATGGCCCTCTCCACATTGCTTTCTCTCTCATCACATTCTCTCCTTGCCCCGGCAGGCTTAAGAGGTAATGACACCCACTGCTGCTAGCTCTGAGGTACTATTGCCTGCTCCCTGTGTTTTCTTATACCTTCTCCATTCCATTTGTAACTAACTTCTTTGTTAAACTCTCCATCAACCATCCATTTTGAGAGTAAAATTTCAGTTATGCCCAGACCCCTTCTGATTCCTGGCTGAGTTTTAACAGTCTCCCCCCAGTACAGTGACCAAGGTTTCAATTCTATTAACTTTTTCCTTGGCTGCAGAATAATGAACGTTTACTTTAAAAAATTTTTTGATAGTATTTTCCATGTAGAAGATATCCCTTTAAACACCCTATCATGTTGGCATGAATTGGAGTTGTATGGAATTAGTTTTCTGTAGATTAAAACAAGTAAGAGCCTCTAAGACCAAGAGCACAGTCAGAATCAAGGGGCAGTATCCAGGGTGCACTGAACAATTTCACATGCCCCCTAACCAGTGGTTTTTGACTTTATGTAAATGTAGGCCATCTGCAGATGTCAGTTATAAAGGGAGATAAAATGTTTTCCATGTATTTTTATCATCAAACCATATTTTCATTTTTTGTTCTTCTTCATTCAAGATTTTAATTTCGTTGAGAAATAAGTCGTAATTGTATATTTATCTGTGTAACTTACTACAAAAGCTAAACAGAGTTTCCTGAGAGAACAGTAATCATATGTATTTTGCTTATTCCTAGATACAGACATAGGAGACACAATAAATATTTGTGAGCAAGTGAATTAAACAATTTTTCCGTGTTTTGCTTCAGCTAGAAAGTAAGAGGTAGAGGGGCTCTAATATGGTTTTTGTTACTAAATGGGTTTGTGATATGAGTATCAATGATGTAATTGTTTTTCAGAGTACTTATGTTATTTTTCAGCACAAATCTAATATTTTCAGTAATATTATATATGTAGTTTTCTCTTGGGCACCACCATTAGAATTCAGAGAATTTATGTTTTAATTGAAAGTAAAATGGCTCCCCAAAAAGTCCATGAATTTGCATATACCCACTTTAAAGTGAATGAATAATGAGAAAACGAAAATGAATAAACAGATATTGGACTTACGAGAAGAACACCTCGGAGAGACCAATTGCAGTACCACGGCCTGGGAAGTGTGGGGGAAAGAAGACATCAAACTTGTCAGTGACAGTCTTTTCAGGTGAACCCTACAGAGGGTATTTCATGTACCTCACTTACCCACTCATTCACTTTTATTTATTGCTACTGTTAGTAAATGTTTATGAGCCCTTGTGTGCCAGGCATTGTTTCGGGTACTGGGTATACATCAGTCAACAGAACAGATCTAGTCCTTTTTACACTTAGTGTCCAGTCAGGAGATACTCCATTAGAGTTAAAACAGTACTTCCTGTGTTACCCCTTTTTGTCTGAACCTTAGGTCGACTGATCATGGCTTCTGCTGAGACTTACAGAAGCAGGGGCTAACAAGTGTTTTGTTGACAGGAGAGGGAAATGAAATACAGGAGTTTTAGCTTATGGGCAAAGCTTGATTCTATGAAGCAACTGTATACATTTGATTTGCGAAGCATTGAGCTATTGAGAAAACTGGGATGGGAAGGATGTTGTGGTTTCTTAGTGGAAACATTGAGATTATTTTGGTAAATTGATATAGGCTTATTAAAGAAGAATCATATCAGAAATAAAGGCATCATAAAAGAAATACTAAATTATTCAAAACATGAGTAAGTTTACATATGAACTAGAGTTACATATGAACTGAATAAATTTGGAGCAGATTTTTTTTTCCACTTTATTTTATTTTATTTTTTTGAAGTATATTTTATTAATTATGCTGTTACAGTTGTCCCAATTTATTTTTTTCCCCCTTTGCCTGCTCTGCCCGGCACCCCCCTTCACTTCAGCAGTCCCCTCTGGCCATGTCCATGGGTCAGGCGTGTGTCCTTTGGCTTCTCCCTTTCCCATACTATTCTTAACATCCCCCATCTATTTTGTTCCTACCAGTTATGTTTCTTGATCCCTACACATTACCCCTTTTCTCCCCCTCCCCCTCCCAGCTGATAATCCTCCAAATGATCCCCATATCTATGATTCTGTTCCTGTTCTGGTTGTTTGCTTACTTTGTTTTTGTTTTCATTTTTATTTTTTAGATTCATGTGTTGATAGTTGTGAGTTTGTTGTCATTTTAATGTTCATAGTTTTGGTCTTCTTTTCTTAAATAAGTCCTTTTAACATTTCATGTAATAATGGCTTAGTGATGATGAATTCTTTCAGCTTTACCTTGCCTGGGAAGCAGTTTATCTGCCCTCCCATTCTCAATGACAGCTTTGCTGGATAGAGCAACCTTGCTTGCAGGTCCTTGCTTTTGATCACTTTGAATACTTCTTGCCAGTCCCTTCTTGCCTGAAAAGTTTCTTTTGAGACATCAGCTGACAATCTTATGGAAACCCCTTTGTAGGTAACTCTCCTTTTCTCTTGCTGCTTTTAAGATTCTTTGTTTATGGTGCGGTCCTCTTTGGCTCCAACTTGACTAGGACTCTCTGTGCTTCCTCGACTTACATGTCTATTTCCTTCAACAAATTAGGAAAGTTTCCTTTCATTATTTTTTCAAATAAATTTCCAATTGCTTGTTCTTTCTCTTCTCCTTCTGGCACCCCTATGATGTGAATGTTGAACCTCTTGAAGTTGTCCCAGAGGCTGCTTATACTACCCTCATTTTTTGGATTTTTTTTCTTCTTGTTGTTGTGATTTGTTGTTTTTTGCTTCCTTATGTTCTAAATCATTGATTTGATTCTCAGCTTCATCCACTCTACTGTTGTTTTCCTGTAAATTATTCTTCATTTCAAATAGTGTATCCTTTGTTTCTGACTGGATCTTTGTTATGCTGCTGAGGTCCTCACTACGTTCCTCGAGGATCCTTATAACCAGTGTTCTGAAGTCTGCATCTGATAGATTGCTTCTCTCCATTTCATTTAGCTCTTTTTCTGGAGTTTAAATCTGTTCTTTCATTTGGGCCATTTTTTTTTTTGTCTTCTTGTTTTGGCAGCCTCCATGTATTTGTTTCTATATATTAGGCAGAGCTGCTTTGATTCTGTGTCTTGGCAGTGTGACCTAATGTAGTAGGTGTCTTGTAGGGCCCAGTGGCATAGCCTGCCCTGTCATCCAAGCTGAGTACTTAAGGTACATCCTTTGTGTGGGCTGAGTATACCCTCCTCTTGTGGTTGAGCCTCAGTTGCCCTTTGTAATCAATGGGAGGTATTTACCCAGGCCAGTCAGCTGTAAAAATTGGCTGTGACCATTGACCTCCAACCTCTGCCTTCCATGAGGATCAGCTGTGCAGGGATACGGTGGAGGTTCTCTAAAGTGGTCTATAGCTGTCCACTGGGTGTGCTGGCCCTGGGGTCCTGGGTGATATAGGCCAAGGTCAGCCCCTACCTGTGTTTTGTCTGGGGCTGCCCTTCCTGAACTATGAAGCAATCTGAGAAGGCTGCTACTCTTGTGCTGGGCTTGGAGATTTCCAATGAAGCCAAGCTGCGAAACTATTCTGGCTACTGATAGTGCTCGGCCTGGAGCTCACTGAGGTCTGCTGTTGCTTGTTTGATAGGATTTAGGAAGTTGTGAAGCATGAGCCAAGACCAGCCATTCATATGGAAAAGTAGCTTAGGTGGGCCTGTGAGTTGGGTGGGGTGGCGTCTCTGGGGATCCCCAGGGTGGGTCAAACAGTGTTAGCCTGGTTGATGGAGTCTCAAATATGGCACTAGTCCACTATCTCTGTGGCTCTGAGTGGGAAGGGCTCAGAAAAGGGACAATGGCTTCTACTTGCCCCAATGCCAGACACTTCAGCCTCTCCCAGCATGCCACTGGTGCCCTTCAAGCTACCACCCCGGCACTAGGGCTGAGAGACAGTGAATTTGAGTGAGTCTGTGTGTGGGTTCTTTAAGAGGAACTGCTTGGGACTCCAGAAGTTTTTTCCACCAACTCAATCTCCACTGTTTTTTGGAGCCAGAAGTTGTGGGGACTTATCTTCCTGGCACTGGTACCTGGAGCTGGGGGGGCACTTGTGTGAGGCTGGGACTCCTCTCTCCTGAAATATCCCTCCCAAAATTTTATCCACCACATGTGTGTAAGAGACCAGCTTGTTCCTCATCTGTGCCCCTCCTACCAGTCTGGATGGGTGTGATTTCTTTAACTCTGTAGTTGTCAGGCATCCGTTCAACTCAATTTTTGACAGTTCTGAGTGATGGTTGTTCCATAGTTTAGTTGTAATTTTGATGTGGTTGTGTGAAGAGATAAGCCATGTCTGCCTATGCGACTGTCTTGACCAGAAGCCAGGGCAGGAGATTTTTTTGAAAGGATTTGGCAGTGATATAGACATAGAATACAATGGTATAAAGGAATCAAGCATACTAAAATGTCATTTATTGTCTACTATTATTTATATTCCTCCCTTTAGGTGTCACAGACTAATTTCTCTCTCTTTGGGTGTAGACTGGATTTAGTGATTCACATCTACTAAATTAAGTAAAGTATAAGCGATGGTATATAGCTTCCAATACTTTGTCACAAAAGCAATGGGGCTTCCTTCTTGCTTTTTTCTTGGATCTCCTGCTCTGGGGGCAGCTAGTTGCCACAGGTAAGAATACTTAAGTGGCTCTGAGAGAGGTCCATGCAGCAAGGTATGAAGGTTATGTGTCAACAGCCTACAATGAACTGAGGCCTCTAGCCAAAAGTCTTGCAGTTGAACAATCTGAGACATGAGTTCTTCAGTCCCAGTCAAGCTTCGGATAATTGCAGCCTCAGCTGACATCTTGACCGAGATCTCAGGGGAGCCTCTGCGCCAGAACTACCCAACTGAGATGTTCTTGGATTCCTGACCTTGGAAGCTGTGTAGATAATGCATATTTTTTGTTTTAAGCTGCTAAATTTCAGGATAATTTGTAACACAACAATAGATAATCAAACAGGGAGAAATACCAGTCTGTGGGCTTATCTTTGTATAGTATTAGTGCCTATATATCAGAATAGTTTTATGATACAGTTTGCTAGACTAAGGGTTTCAACCCTGGGATGAAAGTAAAGCAGTGGGGTTGACCATTACAGTGGTATGGCAAGGGAGACGGGCAAACATGTGGAGAGTTCAGGTTGTTAGGGAACAGGAAGGGGAAGATCTGAGCTGGTAGGAGCCAAAGTAGGGGACGAATCCTCTGTTCTATTAAAGCAAATGGCAGTTTAGAGTTCATGTACACCAAAGAGTAGATCCAGGACTATAACTTGGTATTCTAGGGTAACAAATGAGGGTCTTCATAAAAGTCAGAAGTTTACTTTTGTGTTGTTTGGCAAGGAAGGGAAAGGTGAAAAAATGGATAAACAGGAGTAAATAATTCTGGTATTTGGAGGAAGAGCTCACTGCTTTATCAGTGCATCTATAGCCTGGGGGTGTTCATCCTAAAAGCCTGAAGGCATTGCTGGGCCCTGTTTTGTCCCTCATGCCCAACTCTTGTACCCTGTCTTGCATTGAGGAGGTGCCAATACATATTTATTAAAAGCATGAATGAGTAAGTTAAAGTAAAGCAAGCGAAGAAACAAGAGGGGAATAGAGGGGGAAAAGATGGGGAAAGCCTAAGAAATTCAAAGGGAGAAGTAAAATGAATAAAAGGAATGTAGGAAGAGGGAAAGAGGAAAAGGAAAAGAGAGAGAAAGGGGATATGGGAAAGGGAAAGGGAGAAAAGAAACAGGGAGGTGGTAAGCAGTGGTACTAGAGCGTGGGAGTGGGGTGAGACTGGCGCTGGGAGCCCTTGTTCTCTGGTCCCAGAAGTGACTGAGAGTCAGCTCCACTGGGAGGTCTCACCAGGCTCCCACTTTATCAGTCTGAATGCAGCTGCCACAATCCCATTACCCCATTATTGGGATTTTTTTTTCATATGTGTTATGCCTGACACTTTCTGTGACTTTACCCTCAAGCAAAGAATCACACACACACAAAATCACATTTGTGTGATTCACAAATCTGAGACATTTTTTTCATTATTCTAACAAAGGAACCACCATATAGAGAACACTGTTGGCTTCTTTGATGTGCTTCAAAATCTTTATGATCATAAAAGTTACCCAAAGAGCTTAAACAAAAGACAGGTTCTTGGGCGTAAGACCTACTAAATCAGAATTATTCATTCTTAAGGTTCTCGAAATGCATCAGTTTGTTTTTTTTTTTGGGTGTTTATGGAAATTTTCCTGAAAAGTATCTTACTCCAAAATCTCAACCCAGTTAGTCAAACCAAGTGCTCCATCCCAACTACTAACCAAGTGCAGCCAGTGTTTCTCAAACTATCTGTAGTGAAGAACCAGTTTTTTTAAATTTCCAAACTGCCACAGACCTTTTTTTTAAATATTAAATACTATAAAACTAAATTAATAGAAAAATAAAATAAAAACACACACAGAACAAAGTATCCACTTAAAAAAAATTCAGATCCAGAAGACGTAAGATACTCTACTCAATGCTTTCTGAATGCTTTCTCTGAATTTCTGCATTACTCTCCTTGGGGGTTGGGGTGAACAGCTACTGGACCACAACGGAGGGCCTCCTTTGTGGCCTCATTCAGTTCCAGATAGTCCTAGCTGAACAGCTCTAACCATTTGTATCCACTAGCAACAGTTACTACCTCAGTTCAGTTCCTCTGACAAGCAAAGTTTAAGCTCTCCAAAAATCCGGCATACAACTCTCAAGGACATGCATGGGGAGACCAAATAATTGGCCCCTGCTTATTAGCCGCCTGCCACCAAGTCCCCTCCCTTTAGCTGACACTAATTTCCTGTTCCTAAGCCAATCTGTAATCCATTCCAAGAGTTCTCCCCCTAAGCTATGTTTTTGATCTTGTAAATCAATCTGCGTATCATGCAGTTGTATTGCATGCTTCTCTGATATTCAGCTGTCCACTGTTTTACCCTGATCTATTCATTAGACAGTGTGCTCAAAGGATTGAAGCCAATTAATATGGAAGGGCACTGTGTTTCTCTAGTGTTCCTTACTTGGGGGTTGATAATAGGGGTTCGGCAATTATCAATTGACTCACTTTCTTCTGTTGCCTCGAGACATGATTTTCAATATGATTTCATGAAACCTGAAATTCATAGGGCTGTGTTCCTGTTTGCTTACTTTTCCAAATATTGGGAATGCAGAATGTGTTTGTATTTCATTTTTTAAACATGGACTATGAATTCCCTTCTTTTTTGGATTAAAATTAGCAAATGGTTGCCAAAAAACAAAACAAAACAAAACACTTCACCTTAGTTTTTGGAACGTTCTCAATATATACTAATGTAAATATAAGATGAAGAAAGGAAAGATGTATTGTTATAGGTCACCATTTAACCCATTCCCTGGATTTCAATGGTCAGCCTCCTCAGATTATGTTCACATTCAGTTTTCTCAGATTACATGACCACTTACTAATGATTCAGTTCCAGATAGTCCTAAGTGTCTGGTTGGCATTTTAATTTCAGCATATACCAAATAAATTTAACATCTGTTGTCAAATCAAATATTTGACTTGCCTTTTATTCAGGGTAAAACCTTGGTATTATCTTTGACTCAACTGTCCTTACACAGCTAGCACCAAAGAATTCCTTTTTGCAAGGTGTAATCCTTCCTTTCATTCCTGTGCTGTAACCCAGGCTCATTACTTTTACTTAGAGAGTTAGATTAAATGATTGCCTTTCCTTCAGCCACTCCTGGTGTTAACCCAACTTAACACAAGCACCAGATCAATTTATTTTATTTTAAATCACATTAATTTATTTTGAAGCATAGCTTGACCTTAGTGATTCTACATTAGCAATGGAATACAACTCACATTCCTTAGCATGGTGCTCGAGACCGCCATACCCCAATCAGGACCATAAACTCCTGCAAGCAGAGCCAGGGACATTGACATGTACACACTCCACAGTGGTCCCTCTGTGTGCGTTTGCACTTCATTTCTTTGTATTGCCCCGATTCCCATCCCCCAAGTGTCATAGTTTTGCACTGCTTTCCCTTTACAATCTCCACATTCCTCAGGAAGCCTTCCCTGATTCATTTATTCATTCAAAAATATTCCCTCTGCCTCCCATGTTTTTTTATTTCTCTTATTTTATAAAAATATGAATTCCTTCTATAATCTGTTATATTTTAAGCAGTTCAGTTAAATAGTTAAATTGCATTTTATTATCAGAGTATAATATTAGAAATTTTATTATTATTTTAATATAGAGGATTTTGGAGTCCACAGACCTGGGTTCTAATCCTGCCCCCACAATACTTTTTGCTTTATATTTCTTTACCCTGTATCCTCATCTGAAAAAAGGGGATAGTAATAGTGCTTATCCCATAGATTTTTTGGTTTTGTTTTGTTTTTTGTTTTTTGCTGAGAGTCAAATTAGAATCAAGCACTTAGAGAGTATCTCGTGTATACCAGGTACTTAATAAATGTTGGTGACTGTTATACCATGACTGAGATAAAGGGAGGTTAACAATGAAATAAGTTGTACCCGAAACACATTCATTTTGTTGTCTACAGCTGTAATTACCTGGGATTTCCTGAAGAATGAAGTGATATAAGAAACACTACCAAATCAGCAAAAGCTCCCTCCCATTGGGATTATAATGCAAGAAAAGGCAAGTAAACACAAATATGATGCTTTACTGTACACAAAGTGTTTGCTCTCCTCTCTGCCATTCTGTGGGTTCCTTTACAAGATTCATTTGACAACCAGAGATGGCTAAGGTATGTGTCTTGCTCTGTGAGGGTTTATTATCTAGCTGGGGGAGACAGCTCTATATACACAAAGCCATTTGTAATTCCTAAGAGACATGGCCTTGAAGGATGAGAATGATTTCAATGATTAAAAACATTGAAAACTGTTATCCTAATGAAAACAATTAAGAACATGACAAAGGCAGAGTGCTGGAAAATCCCCCTATCTTTGGAGATTATTGCTTGAATATTTAATTTCTTGTCTACACACCTCTCAGACAAACTTAAAATTTCTATGGTGAAGAAAGTGAGGAATAAGCTACCCCGGAAAGAGCCACTCTCAGGAGCTCTCTGTGTTGCTAGAGCCCCACTTCCACAATAAAAAAAAATCAAGTAAAGGGGTGTCTTACAAATACTTTCTCTGTAAATTTTGCTGCCTGGAGTATCTATGATGATGCTAAGCATGAATAGCACAAATAAAATGCAGTCATATATGTTCCTTATCAATAATATATGCCCATTATCATTCATGATAAGAAAATGAGTCACTCATAACAAGCATCAATGACTTTTCCAATAATTAAAAAACACATTATAAATACATCTATAATAAAGTTTCTGGTAAGGTTTAGGTGCCTTTCAGATATATTTATTATACCATCTGTGCATTGACTGTAACCAAGAATACATATAATGAAATGATTACAATATTAATTTGTAAAGCTATGGTATTTTTCCTCTTAAAGTGCTTTTAATATTTCATTTTCCTTCATTGACCCAATTTCTTAGTAGAGTCTAAGAAGGCCTTTTAAAATATAAAACTAATAGAGAAAATGGGCACTTTTCTCTTTTAAGAATCACATAAAAAATAGGACAAAGTACTTTGCCTGCATGGGATATTAACATAAAACACATGGAAAGTGCTGCTGTCACAAAGTAGTGTAGATTTTTTTCCCCCTTAGATACAATTTATCATGGCCTTCTGAATTTGAGTATAACTTTCTCAGTAAAAATGACTCTTCAGTCATCTATGTGAACAAATGGGACTTTAGGCATAGCATCACAAGAGGATACCCTATACTATGTTAAGACCGCAATATAGGGACATTCCATTGTGAGTATAAATAACCCCAGTCCTTCTAAACATGTCTCTGCATATGGTTTTGCTTAACAATGCAGCAAATGCCCTGGATGGCTACCACCTATTTGGCTATAGGCAGGCCAGCAAGCTTCTGCCCCTGTTCTCACTGGTAGGTCACTGGACATGAATGCCAACAGAAGAAATTTCCTTGTTAAACTTGCAGGTGACTGGCAGGCACAGGCGTATTTTAAGGCTTCTCTACCTTAGAAGCGTGCCAGGTTTATTCTTTTGTGTGTAAGGCTGTGTCTTTTTGACCCAGGTCTGAAGCTTCACAGGCATAAACCTGTTGAGGTTAAAGCCAAGGAAGAAAGGGCTAGATGAAGATATATATGGGCAACATTGGCGTTGATTATTTTTTCCACTACTTTTTATCAAATGAGCATTGAGAATCTCTGAGCTTGTGTTCTCAGTGAAAGTTCCCTCTCTATCTCTCATCAACTCCACTCATCAGGGGCTACAGAAATTGTTACCTGGATGTGAGAAATTCATTGTAAAAATTATTGAGACTGAGATGTCTCAATGAAAACAAACATACAAATTAAAAATTAAAACAAAACTTTTGGGAAAGCCAGAAGCTAATTATTATTGTGGTCTTAGTGATATTTACCTTAACATATCCTGGGCTATGAAAAGACAGAATGGTACCTGCTTCTTCAGCCCATCATTTTTACTCAGGCTCTTATATAACCATCTACTTCCATCAATTCTCTTTGATAATTGATTTCTGTTTCTTAATGTCCCATCAGACTTTCACCCTACATTCTAACAAGGACTTAGGAGTATAGATTTTAATAATTATATTTACTTATTTTATTAAAAATAAAATTATTAGCATTCTAAATCCTGTTGACTTCTTATATATATATATGACTGTATCTTCAAGTTACTTATGAATTCTTGACAAAAATTCTCAGTTTCATCTTTTAGTATCTTACAGCTAATAATATTATGTCATCCATGTGTCAGGTTGTCCTAGGTGCTTAATTTTTGGAGCAAAGTGAAGGCAACAGAAGAAATGAAAGTCCAGAGATTTGACTTAATGTTGACCAAATATTAGAAAATAGCTAAATTGGGTTGAGAATATAGTTTTCTTTTTTTCTATGGTTCAAATTCTTTTTACTATACCTTACTTTTCTCTGTAGACTACAAATAAAATTATTTTACTGTTTAATTTTTTCCCCCTCTGTTGGATTATATATACTTTTGAGAATAGAGAACATTTAAAAAAATTTTTTTCTATTTTATTATTATTATATTTTTTAGAAGGCCTGTGCCTAGCTTATACTTACACTATTAGTGGAGACAAATTTACTGACTCTGGAATTAATAAAATATATTGTCTCATCCTTGCATCAACTTCTTGTCAAGTCCTCTGTACCAGCCTTCCTCTTTCTGTAGCCCATGCTCACAGAATTGAACTTTTATACTGGTCTCCATTCCCAGGAATTGGGAAGATGTTAAGAATACTCAAAGCCTACTTTGATCACTTGGACAAGGCCCACCTGCCATTCTGTGAGGGCTTTCCTAGGGAGATCATACAAAGGAAGTATGGGATTGGTTTTTTAGATGCAACTTTGATATAACTACAGAGCTGGGTTTTTAAAATATCTCTTTTTGCAGGTTAAAGACCTACAATGTTTTATGCACCTGAACTCAATCCACAATCTCTAGACTTGGATTAAACAAGATAAATATTTTGCCTTTAACTAATCAAACAGAATATTGATGTTCTAGACATTTTCCAGGCTTTGACCTGAACTGATAATTTTATAGCTTTTTATAAAAAAATTAATATCCAAAAGGAAAAGTCAAATATCCTTCTATTCATCTATCTCAATATAGTTCAAGGTCATCTATCTCTTAATATATTTCAAGTTTTATCATTCTCTAAGATTTACCAGAACATTTATAGGAAGATTCATATAATTTATACCATTTAATCATAAAATAAAGCATTATATTATATTCACATTGTAGATATTATCTCATTTTACAAATAGTGGGGTCTGAGAAGTTAAGAAAATTTTTACAGTATCACTCAGCTAGTAAGTAATAGAGACAGATTTTGAATATAAATATACCTAACATCCAAGTTTTGGTTTGGCCTAGTATATGCTATATTGACATAAAATCATAGGTTAGATTTAATTGTTACAATATATTCTCTTTTATTGAGACTCAATACAAGAAGTAGTATAATAGAGAATAGTGATTTTTTAATTAATCATAAAATCATTGACTTTTGTTTCTATTTTTTATACACATTTTTTTAAACCAGAAAAGTGTGTTTATTTGTGACTAACAGAGAATTGCAATTTGGGAGTGGCAAGCTATGTAGAAACTGTATGCAGATCTGGAGAACAAAGGAGAGAGGCTTTCTTTTAGTGGGTTTTAGGGGGGAATTGAAGAGTGTTGTTTTGAACAAAAGTTTATTGGAGAAGAATAAGAGTTGGAGATTATGGTGGTTTCTCATTGGCTACAAGCTGTGGTTAGACCATTGTTGCTGGGGTAGCAAGGGGTCTTCCTCCTTTTTCTTAAAGCGGAGGAGGAAATTACCATACAATTAATGCCCTCCTTTGTCAAATTTATTTATTTATTTATTTATTTATTTATTATTTTTCAATTACAGTTTACATTTAGCGTTATTTTGTATTAGTTTCAGGTGTACAGCATAGTGGTTAGACAATCATAGACTTTACAAAGTGATCCCCCTGGTATTTCCAGTACCTCACCTGGAACCGTACATAGTTACTGTAATATTATTGACTATATTCTGCATGCTGTACTTTACAACTCCATGGTTACTTTGTAACTACCTTTTTTTTTATTGTACCTTTTGTGGAAACTAATAAAGTAAATCGCTTAGATATTTGGTTTGAGTAAAAAGCTTTATCTCTAAAAGAGCTAAGCAACTAATGTTTTCTTTTATAATAATAAATAAGAGTATATATGTAGTTTTTAATGTTTTTGCTTTGCTTTGCTTCTAGAAAACTTAAGACTAACTTTTAAAGGTCAGTCATGAAAATTATTTTAGGAGGAGGTTAAGAGTTTGATGTATATTCTTCTCTTATTACTTATTTATTTCTTTTCATAGTGACAGTTTTATTCTAAGTCTGAAATTTATTTTTTGAGAAAGAAAAGATTTATTAACATAGATACAGAATCAAATCTATACTTTTAAAATGAGATTTCTAAAGCTTATCTTTTTTCTATCTATGTATCTATCATCCATCATCTATCTATGTTGTTCTTACCTTATATTGTTTTTTTCTAATTCTGAGAGCTGAATTGTTGTCATTGCGTGTCTTAAGCATTACTCGTTCACAGCTCATATTGAATATTTATTTAAGAAAAAACTGCAACATTCTTTTAAAGGACAGAACTTACCAAATAGATATCGGTTTAAAAATGATGAAATGCCAAGTCTTAGTTCACAGTTTATTTTAAATTTTATGAGAGTTTGCAGTTTTCTTCTTTTCCCCTCCTGTCCTTCCCTGAATCATTCCAGTCATTATCACATCATATTTATAGCAATCTTTCCTCTGAAAATGTGTTCATGGAACACTGACCATGTTTCATAAATAAAAATGAATTCAAAGTAAATTGATTGAAAATATACATATTGTGTTTGAGTTAAGATGATGTCAAAGCAACTGGGTGACTGGTTACCTCAGGCACTTCAGGTGTTCAATGTATATCATTATTTGGCCAAGCCTGTGCTAAAATAAGTCCAGGTAGTTACTTGGCGTTGTGGCAAAGAAAAAAGTCAACTAAATTTTGCATTTTCCAGTTTTTCTGTTGGTGTCTGCTTGGATAATTAGCTTCACATTTTCTCAACAGATCTTTGATATATTCTGTCTCACTTGAAATACTTTGCTTTTCTTATGATGTAGGGCAGAGGGCATCATATACCCTGAATCCCAAAGATATGAAGCAAGCATTGGTGACTACTGTAGTGCTTCTGTTTTAATAACGTTACATGTATTTTAGAATGTACACATCTACCCTCTAATATTTGTGTATACTTTAGTTGGGCATTTAATTCACCGTATACATAATGCCTTTTATTCATCCGGACTTCTTTTCCTTGTTGAGTTTCAGAAAACTTCTCTGCATGAGAGGGGTCTTACAATAGATACAGAAGAAAACATTGTTAAGCCTGTGCCACTGTAACCTTATTTGTCAAACCTGAGACTATTAGAGCTGACAGATCAAACATTACCTTTCAGGGCAAATGTTTAAAATAGCCCTGAAAAAACTCTTGGAGTGGAGATGTTAATAAATTACCAAATTACTTGAATTGCAGTGAAATAATAAATAATATTTCTCCAGTTTATGATTAATTAGTTCATATATTTTGAGAAAAGAGCAAAGAATACCTTATGTATTCTAATTATGGCTGAGTCCCAGGCTTGTCTGGATTTCACTTTTTCCAAATATATAGCTACTAACTGGATCAAGATGATTATCTAATATAATTCTATGGCCAAATATCTATTTTTTTTTTTTTTAGTATTAGTATTCTGATGTTTGAAAGTGGCAATATACAATAATTATGCTCAGAATCATGAAGGTTCCTGGCTGGGCTACCACTATTATATATACTAGTATAGCTTATGACATGAAGTGGGGATTTGGCAATTTTATGCTCTATTGATCAAGGTAGGAAGCACAGAAAGATAATTTAGGACTTAAGGTGAAATAATCAGTTGGACTATAACTACTGTTCAATTATTCAGATAATCTAGAGTCCAAACATCACTTGCTGCTATCTACATAATCCCTGTATGAATGACCAAGACAGATAAATGACTGACCAATTACTGGGGTGTTATTTTATAGGACATGAACAAATTTGATCCAACTCTTCCCTCTCCTTATTAATATCTAAATTATGGGTCACAGTGGATGTCTTCCACTATTTCTACATGTCTCCTGGATTGGGGAGTGAGGCCGTCCCTTTGACCAGCTGCAGGGTGGCCAACTAGTCGAGTTCTGCATGGAGGGGAGGGACTGAACTCTCTTTTGTTTCACATTCTTGAAGGCTTTTCCTGGCCAGTGTTGATTTGGCAAGAGCGTGTACTTGGGCTGTTGGGCTGCTGCCAGGCACTTGGTCCTGATACTGGAGTGAGTAGGCTCCTGCCAAAGATTAGACTGAGAAATCTGGATGCAGGCTGGCAATTCAAGCAAGAGCCTCAGCCAAATTGGCATAGTTGGGAAAACCTTGGAGAATCACAATTATTTCAGACAAAATACGAAGTTTGTGAGCTTTCTAAACATTATGTAAATAAGCCTTGATTCCTAACTCACAGAAGCACAGAGGTCCATTGCTTGTGGCACGTTTGTAGGTGTATTAGTGCCCTGGTTCGTGTGAATTGAACCTTGGTTTGCAAAGAGGAAGTCGAACGGTGCTGCTCTGATGATCCTTCAGCACCCGCAGCAGCAGGCAGAAAACTCAGGTGTCTTAACATGTTTCTCAGGATTCTGGTTCTCACCCCTATCATGGCCTGGACGCTGCCAGCCTGTGGGTATGCACGTGTGTGGAGGAAGCTAATGTGGATTATTAACCATACTACTTACGGAGACCCTATTCCTTATGCCTCACACATATTATCTCATTTAAGTTAATCCCCACAATGGTCCTTTGAGGCAGGCACTATTATTGCTACTGTTTTCACCTCAAAGAGCCGAGGTTCAAACCAAGTTTCCCAAAAGCCAAAGCTTGTGATTTTTGCTTCAGCTTAATTGAGGCATTATTGTTGTATAAAATTGTAAGATATTTAAAGTGTACACCGTGGTGATTCAATACACATGTACATTGTGGAAGGATTCCCCCCATTTGGTTAATTATCCATCACCTCATATGTTCATCTTTTTTTTTTCCCCCAGTGAGAACATTTAAGTTCTCTCCCAGCAAATTTCAATGATACAATAGAGTATTATTAACTATAGTCATCATGTTTTACATTAGATCCTCAGAACTTATTCTTCTTATATCTGAAAGTTCTTACACTTTTAACAATGTCTCCCCACAGACCTGTCAGCCACTTTTTTACTGCCTGTTTTCATGAGGTGGACTTTTTTTTCTTTTTTCTTTTTTCCAGATTCCCCATATAAATGATACCGTGCAGAATTTGCCTTTTTCTGTCTGACATTTTCCTGTCAGCATAATGTCCTCAAGGTCAATCCACGTTGTGGCAAATGGCAGAATTTCCTCTTTCTCACTGCTGAGTAATATTCTGTTGTGTGTGTGTGTGTGTGTGTACAAAATAACTTCTTTATCCATTCACCCACTGAAGGACATTTAAGTTGTTGCCATATATTGGCTATTGTGAATAAAGCTGCACTGAACATGGGATCACAGAGATTTCTTCAATACTATGTTTCTATTTCCTTTGGATATATCTCAGAAGTGAGATTTCTGGGCTATGTGGTCATTCTATTTTTAAGTTTTTGAGGAATCTCCATATTGCTTTTTATAGTGACTGCACTGATTTACATTCCAACCAACAGTGTGAAAGGTATCATTTTTTCTACATCTTCACCAAACTTGCTAATTCTTGTCTTTTTGATAATAATTACACTAACAGGTTGATGTGATTCCGATTTGCATCTTCCTGATGATTAATGATGTTGAGTACCTTTTCATATATCTGTTGGTCAATTGTATGTAATCTTATCCTTGTGAGTATCTTAAGTTTTTCAAAGTTTGATGTACTTAGAGATCCCAAAGGGAACCTTTTAAAATGTTGATTCCCGGCTTCTGTGCAAAAATGTTCTAGTTTCATAGGTCTGGGATTAGTGGCATGGATGATTCCAACTCAGATGTCTGGAAGGCCAGATTCTGGGAAATAAGCACTCTATATTGTCTCCTGATTGTAACCAAGTGTATAAACACATGTATTAGAGTAGGACATCTTTTTTTCTTTTATACCCCAGAAAGCTCATAACAAGAATGACATGCATTGTCTGTAGTCTATACTGTGGTGTTGCTTAACATCTTCCTTACTACCACCTCCAAACTCCTTTTTCCCTCTTCTACAGGCTCGTTTGCCCAAGAACCCCTAGCTTGCTCTATTTTGAGTATCGCTGAGGCACACTCACTATCTCAGAGTCCCCCAGTGATCTGAAACATACTTAAAGTACTTGGGTAAAAACCTTATATATCAGACTTGCATAGGCGTCCTGTGGCAAAACAGATAAACTCAGTTCTTCCATGATTTATTTCATTATTCTGGGTTAATTATATTTTTTCTTGTAGGTAAAGAGAAGACGTCTGATGGGTATAGAAAGTCCACAAAAGTTATTGGAGGTTAAAAAAAAAGTGAAATAATTACTTGCATAGGTTAATCTACTGGTCTGAAAACTTGGGTTGAAATATTTTGAAAAAGAATCTAGAGAGTGCCAAATATACTGTCAAGTTTATTTGTATCTTTTAAAAAATATTATATTGAATACATCTTATTTCTTGGTTAGCAGAGAAAAACCTGAGAAAAATCTAATGCTCTTGCTTGTAAGCCTGGGTGGAATCTGATCTGAAAATTTGAGAATTTTAAAAATATAACAGAAAATAAGCAAATAAAAAGAGACATTTTATGAGCATCAAGAATAGTGTTCTTAAGACAAAAATAAACTTTCCACATTTGTGTTCTACTTGATATAGATCAACATTTATGTAATATTATATGTATAGACAAAATTCAATTTTTAGAATTCTATTGCTTTAAAAAATCAGATTAGTGTTATGTATATCAATTGAAGACTTTAAAATAAAGCTTTTTGAGTCTCTTATAAGCAAAACCTTCCTATAAATATTGGACATACTCAAATTAATCAGTGGACTTATGGTTTTTCCATTCACATTTATTCTAAAATTATGATGATTTCAAAGGATATTAGATTTTAATTGATGTACCATCTATCCTGAGTGGCCATATTTCTTTAGCAAGTAGCGAGACAAGCTATAAGAATTTAATGTTGACATATGGTTTGACTAGGGCAATTCAAATATCATCACTTAGAGCTGAAGAGAAATTTTGCAACAAAGGACAGACAGAAAGGAACACTTCACCACTGCGAGATTGGTAGGGGGCATGAGAGGACTGGCTGGACTCCTATGAGTAGCAGCTGAAGTTCCAGAGGGATGTTTCAGCAGTCAAGGAATTCCCCTTGAGAAGTGCAGGGTCTAAACCCCAAGCAGGGCTACCCAGCCTACAGCACCAGAGCCAGAGCCAGAAAGGAACCCAGATAGCATCCAGCTATGAAAAGCAGCAGGGTTTCTGTCTGCCAGGAAGAGACCGCTGGAGACTCAGGGAGCCTCTTAAAGGGCCGACAGAGATTTTCATTCGTGGCCACTTTCCCTGGCCTCTGGGGGATGGAGGGGATGGAGTGGATTGGAGACACTTGAGGAGAATCTGGGGTTGGTGGCTCCGGGAAGAGACATGGGGAAACAGTCATCAGGATTCCACTGCTGGGTCATTCCCAATGCTGCAGAACCATCTTTCTCAAGCAGAGCAATCCTTTCTGAATGACATTAGCCTGAGGGGAAGCAATATCCCCACCCATAGGAATTATTCCGCCCCACCCTAGAGTGCTTAAACCAGGCTGTTGATTACAGCTCGAGGCTATATCATTGATCAGTTTAACAGCTAAGGTGGAAAATATAAAGAACCAAAATGGGGAGACAAAGAAACAGACCCCAAAAGAAAGAACAAGAGAATTCTCCAGAAGAAGAGCTAGACAAAAATGGAGGCAAGCAATTTTTCAGAGAGATTAGACTAATGATTATAAGAATACTCAACAGCATGAAAAATGACATAAAACTATAAAAAAGGACCAGTCAGAAATAAAGAATGCAATATCTGAAATTAATAATACACTGGAAGGAATAAATAGTAGGTTAGATGAAGCAGAGGATCACATCAATGATTTAGAAGACAAGGTAGAAAAAAACACCTAGGCAGAGCAGGAAAAAGAAAAAAAGAATTTAAACATATGAGGAGAGCTTAAGAAACATTTTGGATGTGAGGTATAACAACATCCACATCATGAGAATACCAGGAGAGGAGGGTGAGCAAGGGATTGAGAGCCTATTTGAAGAAATATGACCAAAAAATTCCCTAATTTGGTGAAGGAAAAAGACACACAAGTCCAGGAAGCTTGGAGAGTCCCAAACAAGTTGGATCCAAAGACCCTTACACTGAAGCTCATCTAATTAAAATGACAAGGCTTAAAGACAAAGAGAGAATCCTAAAAGCCACAAGAGAAGGAGCACCAGTTAGACTGTCATCTGATGTCTCAACAGAAACATTTCAGGCCAGAAGGGAATGACATGAAATATTCAAGGTGATGAAAAGCAAGGACCTACATTCACAGCTACTTTACCAAGTAAGGCTATCATTTAAATTTGAAGGAGAAATAAGGAGCTTCCCAGATAAGAAAGAGCTAAAGAAGTTTGTTAACACCAAACCAGTACTACAAAAAGTGTCAAAGAACTTGCTTTAAGAAAAAAAGGAAGAAAAAGAGAAAAAAAAACCCCAGAGGAAAATAGTCTAATAATGAAATGGCCTTAATATGCATCTATCAATAATCACCTTAAATATCAATGGATTAAATACCCCAACCAAAACATAGGATAGCTGAGTGGATAAGAATACAAGATATATGTACTGCCTCCAAGAGACCCATATCAGGTTGTAAGATACACAGATGAAAAGTAAAGGGATATAAAGATATTTCATGCACGTGGAAAGGAAATAAAAGCTGGGATAGCAGTACTTATATTTGACAAAATAGAATTAAAAACCATGGCTATAGTAAAAGACAAAGAAGGACACTACATAATGATAAAGGGGACAATCCAGCAAGAGGACATAACCCTAGTAAACATTTATGCACCCAACATAGGAGTACGTAAATATGTAAAGCAAAGCTTGAGGACATAGAGGTAGAGATCAATATGACTATATGCCATAGTAAGGGATTTTAACACCCCATTAACTTCAATGGATACATATTCTGGACCAAAAATCAACAAGGAGATAGCAGCCTTAAATGATACACTAGATTAAATGGATTTAATTGATATCTTCAGAACATTTCTTCCCAAAGCAGCAGAATATACATACTTTCCAAGTGTACATGGAACATTTTCTAGGATAGACCACATGTTAGGACACAAAACAAGTCTCAATAATTTTAAGAAGATTGAAATTGTATCAAGCATCTTCTCTGATCACAATGCTATGAAACTAGAAATCAATCACAAGGAGAACACCGAGAAACAAGCAAAGACATGGAAGCTATATAACATGTTTTTAATTAACGAGTGGATCAACAATGCGATCAAGGGAGAAATCAAAAGATACTTTGAAACAAATGAAAATGGGGAAAACAAGAATGCAAAATATGTGGGACACTGAGAAAGCAATGCTAAGAGGGAAATTCATAGTATAACAGGCCTATTTAAAAAACAAGAAAAAGCTAAAAAAAAATCTAATTTTACACTAAAGGAATTTGAAAACGAACAACAAACAAAGGCCAAAGTGAGTAGAAGGAAGGAAATAATGAAGATCAGAGAAGAAATAAATGAAATAGAATCTAAAAAATTGACAGGAAAGGTCAATGAATTTAAGAGCTGGTTCTTTGAAAAGAGAAACAAGTTTGACAAACTTTTAACAGACTCATCAAGAAAAAAAGAGAAAGAACCCAAATAAATAAAATCAGAAATGAAAGAGCAGAAATAATAACTAACACCAAAGAAATGCAAAGGATTATAAGAAAATATGAACAATTATATGCCAACAAAGTGGACAACCTGGATGAAATGGGTAAATTCCTAGAAACATACAATCTTCCAAAACTAAATCATGAAGAATCAGAGAATCTGAAAAGATAGATCACATCTAGTGAAATTGAAGCAGTAATCAAAAAAGCCCCAACAAACACAAGCCACAGGTCAGATGGCTTCACAGGTGAATTTTACCAAACATTCTGAGAACCAACACCTCTCCTTCTCAAACTATTTCTTTAAATTCAAGAGGAGGGAAGGCTCCAAACTCATTTTACAAGGCCAGCATTATCCTGATTCTAAAACCAGATAAAGACACTACAAAGAAAGAAAATCACAGGCCAATATCCCTGATAAACGCAGACACTAAAATTCTTAACAAAATATTAGCAACCAAATACAGTTATGCATGAGAAAGATCATACACCACAATCAAGTTGGATTTATTCTGGGAATGCAAGGTTGGTACAATATTTGCAAATCAATAAATGTGATTTATCACATAAACAAAGTGAAGGATGAAAACCCCATGATCATATCAATAGACAGAGATAAAGCTTTTGATAAAGTCCAGAACCCATGTATTATAAAAACTCTCAGCAAAGTGGGAATAGAGGGAACATACCTAAACATAATAACGGCCATATATGATGAACCCACTGCCAGCATCATACTCAACAGGCAAAAACTGCAAGTGTTCCCCTTAAGATCAAGGATAAGACAGTGATGTCCACTTTCACCTCTCTTATTCAATGTAGTGCTGGAAGACCTAGCTATAGCAATCAGGCAACAGGAAGAAATAAAAGACATCCACATTGGAAAGGAAGAAGTAAAACTGTCATTATTTTCAGATGACATGATAATGTACATAGACAATCCCAAAGATTCCACCAAGAAACTATAAGAACTGATTAATGAACCCAGCAAAGTAGTAGGATACAAAATTAATATCCAGAAATCAGTTGCATTTTTATGTACCAATAACAAACTAAAAGAAAGGGAAATTAAGAAAAAAATCCCATTCACAATTACTTCAAAAAGAATAAAATACCTAGGAATAAAACTAACTAAGGATGTAAGAGACCTGTGCTTGGAAAATTATAAGACACTGAAGAAAGAAACTGAAGAAGATACAAATAAGTAGAAGCATGTACCATGTTCACAGATAGAAGAGTTAACATCATTAAAATGTCCATATTACGCAAAACAATCTATAGATTCAATGCAGTTCCTATCAAGATTCCAATGACATATTTCACAGAACTAGAACAAGTATTTCAAAAATGTATGCAGAATCACAATAGGCTCTGCATAGCAAAAAGTGATCCTGAGAAAGTAGAACAAAGTTGGAGGAATCACGGTACCTAATCTGAAACTATGCTGTAAGTCTATAGTAATAGAAACAACCTGGTACTGGCATAAAAACAGACACATAGATCAATGGAACACAATAGAGAGCACAGAAATGCACCCACACCTTTGCAGTCAATTAATATTTGAAAGAGGATGCAAGCACATACAATGAGCTAAAGATGGTCTATTCAATAAATGGTTTTGGGACAATTGGACAGATAGGTGCAGAAAAATGAAACTAGACCACCTTCTTACAGCACAAACAAGAATAAATTCAAAACAGATCCAGGACTTAATTGTTAAGCCTGAAACCATAAAAGCCATAGAAGAAAACTTAGGGAGCAAAATCTTAGACATTGCTTTAGCAATATTTTATTGGCTATATCTCCCCAGGCAAGGGAAACAAAAGTAAAAATAAGCAAACATTACTACATCAAACTAAAAAGTTTTTGCATAGCAAGGGAAACCATCAACAAAATAAAGAGATAACCCACATAATACTAAGAGAACATATTTGCCAATACATCTATAAGAGGTAATCCAAAATTTATAAAGAACTTACAAAACTCAACAGCAAAAGAGCAGACAACTCAATTAAAAAATAGGCAAAGGACCTGAATAGACACCTCTCCAAAGAAGACATACAGATGGCCAATAGACATATGAAAAGATGCTCAATGTCACTAATCACTAGAGAAATGCAAGTTAAAACCACAATGAGATATCATCTCATACCTATCAGAATGGCCATCATCAATACATTAACAAATAACAAGCTGGCATGGAAGTGACACTTTTGCACTGTTGGTGGGAATGCAGACTGGTATAGCCACTCTGGAAAGCAGTATGGAGATACCTCAAAAAATTAAAAATGGATCTACCTTTCGACCCAGCAATCCCACTTCTAATATGTCAGAAGGAACACATAACACTAATTTGAAAGAACATAAGCACCCCTATGTTCATTGCAGTGTGTTATTTATAATCACAAAGATAAGGAAGCAGCCCAAGAGTCTATCAGTAGATGGGTGGATAAAACAATTATGGGACGTTTACACAATGAATTCTATTTTGCTGTAAAAAAGAATAAAGTTTTACCCTTTGTGACAGTATGGATGGACCTGGAGAACATCTTGCTAAGTGAAGTAAGCCAGTCAGAGAAAGACAAACACCATACAATTTCACTCATAAGTGGAATCTAATGAACAAACTGAACTAACAAGGAAAATGGGGACAGACTCACAGATGGAGAGTGGGGTGACAGCTAGTGGAGGTGGGGGAGGTGAGGGAGAGGAGGAGTTGAGCAAAAAGGAAAAAGGTCTCATGGACATGGACAACGATGTGGTGATTCCTGGGGGGAGAAGGATATAAGGCAACTAAATGTTAATAGAAAAAAATGCAATAGAGATTAAACTGAAAAAAAAGAAATATCATCACTTAATTTTAATTTTGCCTAAGTGGTATTCTGAAATTTTTTTCTCTTAAGGTCTTTTCTACCTTTCATCAACCTTGCTGATGAAAGTTATTCCCAGAGATGCCAGGTTCAAAAAGAAGGAATGCGATGTTTCAACACCTCTGTGATACTTTAGGTCTATGGCTTAAAAAAAAAAAATGTCTGTGAGCTGCACATTAATGTAGAATACTCAACTTTTGCTGGGTCACTGTTGTTTGGGGATAATGGTATAAATGCATTATGGATGACTTTCACTTCACACGAAAATGTGGTATGTCACAGATATGTGAAGAATGACTAAATTTGTGGCATTACTGAATAAAGAGCAAGTCGTAATAGAGGCTCGCGGTGCTTATTCCATTTACTTTTCTTTACATAACAATGCTAATGATGTTACTTATTAAGCCAAAGAGCAGAAGTGGTTATTTGGTAATTTTTTGATTGGTAGTTTTGGGATGGAACTTTAAGCTTGAACAAAAGGAAGAGAAGAAGGTCTTGGGGAAGAGCGACAAGAGAGTGGATAATTGGAGGAACAGTGACACAAGAAGAAAGTAAGGGAAAGGGGAAGGATTGGATCAGTGGAAGAGAGGGGAATGGAGATCTTATTTCAGCTGAGAAGACTAACACAAGTGAAGTGATGAGATGGAAACCAGCCAGTCACATGCAGAATCATAAGGAAGGTGTATTTGAAAAAAGTCAGGAATCCAATTTGGAGAGTAAAAATATATGAAGTTAAAGATGTATGAAAGCCATTTATTGGATTTAAATTCTGGATTTTAAAATTCATATTTTTAATTAGTGATGTGGTCACCCAAAGTTGCTATTGGAAGAATCCGTGTGTGTAATTATGCAGAAAATAGTAAAATGAATCCAGAGGAAACACAGAACCCACATTCCTGCCTGACAGCAACCGGCAGGACCTGAGCATTGTCTGCCCCCTTGATGGAGCATGAGCACTCTAGCTCTACTACTTGGACCACTTTTGGCCTTTGAATTGCCTGCCAGGCTTGTGAATATCTGGGTTTGCCATTCGTGCCCTTAGGAGTGTTGAAAAAAAGAGCAGAATTTGCTTGTTGCATAGTTTATTTCTGCAAATGACAAGAGATCCTCAACTACTGCTGGTCCCCCCAATAGCTGGATTAGCCAAGAGGCTAAGTCATCACGCATCTCTATCAATGCGCCACCAGTCACCCACTGACACAGGGAGGTGCCAGTCAGTCTCCTGGTTGGTTGTTTTGAATAATACACAATAACTGTCATAAAGTTTTCATGTTTTTTAAATGTTTTACTTGGATTTTATTTGATAATTTTAAAAAGAAAACTTGGAGCTCCATTCTCCTTATAGGATGTTACAGTTTGTAATTATTTTCTTTCTTTCTTTGCTTTTTTATTGTTGTTTAATTACAGTTGTCCCACTTTCTACTCCCCCCCACCAACCCTCCCCCCACCCCCGCAACAGTCAATCCTTGACTTGCCCCTTCCCCTTCTTTCTCTGGTTACCCTCCTCCCCCCACCCCTGTGGTTACTATCAGTTTGTTCTTTATTCCGATGTCTCTGGTTCTGTTTTGCTCGTTTGTTTGTTTTGTTGATTAGATTCCATGTATAGGTGAGATCATATGGTATTTACCTTTCACCTCCTGGCTTATTTCACTTAGCATAGTACTCTCTAGTTCCATCCATGCTATTGCGAAGGGTAGGAGTTCCTTCTTTCTTTCTGCTGCATGGTATTCCGTTATGTAAATATACCACAGTTTTTTGATCCACTCATTTACTGATGTGCACTTAGGCTGATTCCAGCACTTAGCTATTGTAAATAATGCTGCTATGAACATAGGGAAGCATAAATTCTTTTGAATTGATGTTTCAGGATTCTTAGGGTATAATTCCAGCAGTGGAATCACTGAATCAAAAGGCAGTTCTATTTTTAGTTTTTTGAGGAGATTCCACACTGTTTTCCACAGTGGCTGCACCAGTCTGCATTCCCACCAACAGTGCACTAGGGTTCCCTTTTCTTCACAACCTTGCCATAACTTCTTGTTTCTTGATTTGTCAATGATGGCCATTCTGACTGGTGGGAATTAGTATATCATTGTGGTTTTAATTTGCATCTCTCTAATGGCGAGTGATGCTGAGTATCCTTTCATATGTCTCTGGGCTCTCTGTATGTCCTCCTTAGAGAAGTGTCTGTTTGGGTTGCCCATTTTTTAATTGCATTATTTGTCTTCCTGGAGTAGAGTCATGTGAGGTCTTTGTATATTTTGGGAATATAGCCCATGTCCGAGGTCTCACTGGCAAATTATGTTTTCCCATATGGTCAGTTCCTTTTTCATTTTGTTAATGTTTTCTTTTGCTGTGCAGTAGCTTTTTAATTTGATGTAGTCCCATTTGTTTATTCTTTCCTTTATATCCCTTGCCCTAGGGGACGTATGGGTGAAAATACTGTCGCATGGGATATCTGAAATGTTCTTGCCTCTGTTCTCCTCTAGGACTTTTATGGTGCCATGACTTATATTTAAGCCTTTCATTCATCTTGAGTTTATTTTGGTGTGTGGTATAGGTTGGTGGTCTAGTTTCATTTTTTGACTGAACTTGCCATTAATTGTGTTGGCATGCCAGAGAAAGAGCCTGACATGTGTGTTGGCCTGCTGGGGAGAGATGAGTACAAACGCCTAATGCTACATAAAAACCCAAAGAAACCACCTGGGAGAGAGCTAACTCTCTGGGGGATAGGCATCAGTAGCAGTTACTTGTGATTTAAACACTTTCCCATAAATTTTACCTAGTTCCTGTGTTCCAGAGAGTGAATAAAATTGGCATGGATCATGAATCTGATGGATCGTGCCCAACTTTGTTTCACAATCTTTACACCCTCCAGTTGTGAGATGTAGATAGCATTTTACTGAGAGGGGTGCAAAACCATGGGAAAATCCTAGCGTCCATATTGCATGGAGGCACATGTGCGTGCACGTGCACACACGCCCCATATATATATGGTTTACTTACTGTGGTTTAAAACACCAATGCATAATTTTTTAATCTGAGATTTTGAGATAGCTTAAAATTTTTAAAAGGTATGAAATCAATTTTGTTTCTAGGGAGCAGGATATAAAGGCTTCTTTTCCTTCTGATTAATAGAATTGGCTCTAGTTGCAATGAGTGTCAGACTTTCTATATTTTTAAGTGTATTAAGCATCTGTGATTGCTTAATACATTTGATTTTTTTGAGGGAACTCTGCTCACTTTTCAAGGTACTGATGGCATCATATTACTTATGTAGCCTAGAGATCACAATAGAATACAAACAGTTCATTTCTTGTTTAGTCATATGTTCATAAAGCATACAAATATTTATTTAACATTATTTATTTATTTTGGTTTTTTGGGCAGGACTTGTGGTTCTAAGTGCTGTGAGCACTGAGAAGAAAGATCTAGATACTGTTTTCAAGAGCTCTTAGTCAAGAAGACACACACCGAAACATGCAAAATAATATCTATATAGAAGTATTAGTGTATGGTGGAAAGAGGATGCTTCTAATATCAGGAGCATCTGACCTTACTTAAATACTCTGCCATGTACCACCTGTATGCTTTGGGACAAAGAAAAAGCCTCAATGGTTAGCAATATCTCCCTTGCAGGGTACAAATGAAGATGATCAGTGATGGATATCAAGGGCCTAGCACAGTACCTGGCAAAAATGGTATAAGGAAATCACTGCCATATTTAATACAGTCATGCTGTTTGTTGGGCAAAATGACAATATTATTATTATTCACATTTTTATGATAAAGATGCCAAGATTGGGCATAGTTAAAAAACTTGTCCGAAGGTACATAGTTTCCAAAGGACAGTGCCTAGATTCAAACGAAGCCCTACCTTCAGACTTCAAACTTGAACTCCATTTGCTTTGACCTTTCCACATGCTGTACTGCTGACTGGACCTTTAAGATGTTTTCTCTTAGTGGCTCAGATCCGTACATGTGATTTGGGGCACATGACAGAAACTTTATCAGAAACGGGAAATACCAGGTTTCACAAAGGGAAAAATATGGCATTAAGTAGGAAGGAAGGTTCAATTCTTGAGTTAAGAGTTAAACATTTATGACCAAGTTTGATGAACAGCTCCTTGGTATATTTTTGACAACTGATTTATATTTATTGAGCAAAATGGCAAGAAAGTGCTTGCCTCCAGAAGTCTGTCTGGAGGAGTTCTGAGAGGTTACCTCAGAGAACTCATCCTGGAGGCAGAAAGATCCATGTACTGAACTCAACGTGCTAAGAAAGGCTGGGCTGTTTGGGATGGGATTTAAGAAATTATGGATACGCAAAAGTGTTTATTACTTGCATTTTTTTAACCTAAAGACTAATGCCTAAATGCATTAGACTAAGGGGCACAAAAAACAAAAACTAGAACAACAGTTTCAGCAAGAGTACTTCAGGTGTTGGGTCGGGGGGAATGGGAGGCAAATTGACCTGCTTTGGACATTGCAAACAGTGTAAATCTCAAAAGCAAGAGGCAGTTTCTATTTTTACACATTTCATCACAAATGGGCTCCAACAAATTAGTGGGTTCCACCAAATGAGAATGAGGAGATCCTCTGGTTCCTGAGGGACCAGGCCAGAAGCTCCGAGACTTGACAGAGTAGAAGTAATGCTTTCATAAATGTTATTGTTGTGAGCCTGTCTTAAACAACTCTTATGTTTTTTCCAGGACTATTTGATGGGAAGATTTTGAGGGAGGGGGAACAATTTGTGGCTTCTGGAATCAGTAAAATCTGTGTGTTCCAGAAAATATAACTCCATCTGAACTCTCGGGTTATGTTGTCTGGGAATATTTGAGTTACATGTATGATAGATCTTGTTACAAGGAAAACATTCCATTTATTGTGACTGCTTTAGGGTCTGGGCTTATTGCACATGGTATGGTTTTAATACATTCTGTGCAGCAAATTACCTTGGACAGTAACTAGGCTACATTGTTTTTGATACCAGATCGTCGTTTCCTCCATTTGTAAGTCTTCCACTTGTAACACCTCCTTGTAGCCCACTAGTCACCTGTTCAAATCTTATTCATTCTCCAAAGCTCAGTATCAAATGCATCCCTTGTCATGAAACTTTCATAATCCTCCAATCTGGAAAAGACAGCATGATAAAGTGGGAAAGAAAAGCTATCTTGAAATCCCCAGATCAGGGTAGGATTTGAATCTCAGTCAGTGCTTAGAAGTCAGTTTGCTTAACTCACTGTAGAGAGGGAAGACCATCCTTTATGGTGTTGTTGCAAAAGTCAAATAAAATGGTTTTAGAGAAAGTGTTTTCAGTTTGTAAATTATAGCTTTATGGAAACTTGACCTCTAATGGAAAGAATATAAGATTTTTATGTGAGACAAAAAATAGTTAAAGGTTTTAAATTTGCTCATACTGTCAAATTACTTAATATTTTTTGACCCTAAGTTTATTTTTTACATGTAAAATAAAAATGTAATGCCTCTCTTATAATGTGGTGGAGGAGTATAAATGAGATAATGTATTTAAAACATATGTTCCATGGGGGATACTCAGTCTTAGTTTTATCTTTTTTCAAA
This sequence comes from Mormoops blainvillei, assembly GCA_004026545.1. Lineage (NCBI taxonomy): Eukaryota > Metazoa > Chordata > Mammalia > Chiroptera > Mormoopidae > Mormoops > Mormoops blainvillei. Next base: position 78,533 of record PVJD01007453.1, read on the forward strand.
ATCTGTACTTTGTAGAGAAAAGATTGTGTCTTTTGATACTAATTACTTTATGCCTTTTGTTTGAGTTACTTATGTACTACTGTTCTCACCAACTCTAGAAGACTAAGCTGTTTCAGAATAAGGTGTGTGCCTTATTCATGTTTGCAGCATTAACATTCTAGAGCGTAATAAAGCTCAAAATTTATTGATTGACTAAATGAAAGAATGAGTGGGAATGTCAGATTCCTTACCTGTAGGAATTCAGTTTTAAAGTCCTTTCCTGGACAACTATCAGAGCAGTTTGTTGAGTGAGCTGGAAGAAGAGGAGACATAGCATTTGAAGTAAAGCATGGAAACCCTAAAGTGGAGTGTCACATGCCCATTGTGAGACATTTTCCTGCTCCGAGGAGCATATGCAACACAAGTAAAGCCAAAGGCAAGGAGTATTTTGTGATTTCTGATCCAAAGATTTATTGCATTAAGTATGCTCACAAATATTTGGGGGCCTCCTAGGGATTCAAGTGTATGACTGCAACAAAACAAACTCTTAAGTAACCTAAGTATAGTTTCCTTCTCCTTACAGGTTATGCCTCTTCAGTATATTTGAAAATAAAGAAGCTACTGTGTACTCACTATTAACTTGTCCAGGAGGGAGCTCTTCCTCAGCATCGTGTGTTTCTGCATGCTACTCTGGGGTGGACCAGCAGGCTGGTCACCACTGGAAACGTGGGCATAGTCCCCTCTGCAGAAGGTGAGGTCTTAACATGAGCCTCAGCAGAGGAGCAAATGTGGGGCTGACTCCCCCCTATTGACCTGTCATTTTACACTCCCCAACACCGCAGTTCAGGGCACAGGTGCTTAGCTTATCAGAGATTACTAAAAGTTGGGATAACCACAGAAATTTCCATTTAGAAGAGGAAATTGCTGGGTGTATGTTAAACATGAATGTTTCTCCATAATGCAAAGGAAAGGGAACCAAGAAATTAAACCCCCACAGAATGTACTCAAATTCTAACCTTGTTCTTCTATCTTCATGGTCATACCTTTCTTAAATTCCCTCCTTCAAATCTCTGCTATTTAGGCTATCATTGCTATATAACAAACTACTCCAAAACCTTGTGATTTAAAATGCCTATTTTATTTTGTTTTCAATTTTGTTGGTGAGAAATTTAGAAAACACTCAACTGGACGTTCTGATCTATATAGAATTCACTTCCAAGATGGCTTCTTCACTCACATGTCTGAGGTCTCTGTACTCCTTATCATCTCTGTCTCTACATGCATCTCATTTTCCAGGACAAGTCTCCATTGCTTTCTCGGATTTCTTCACAGCAAGGCAGTCTCAGGATCATCATCTTCTTTCTCCATAGCTAGTATCCTAAGGGATAGGAAGTAGAAGTACTGTTTCTTAAGACCTGGACTCAAAAACTGGTACATCATGACTTCTGCCATTACATGTTGATCATGTAAGTCACAGGGGTTCCCCAAAGCCAAGAGAAGGAAATACAGACTTCATTTCTAGATGTAAGGAGGGTCAGAGATGGGGGGTCTTGTTAATCCATACATTTACTATTTTGTGTTCTGAAATCCTAAACCACAGAGCACCTAGGAGCCCACCCTCCTTTTTTACCTTTTTAGTAAAGTTTGAATTAGTCATTCAAGTCAGGTCATGAGTTACAAACTTGTCTTTTTTCCTCTCCTGATTGTCCGGCAGGTAAATATTGACACAGACCTGTAAGCACACCTTTCCAAGGCATACTTTAATTATTGAAGACAGTATAATTTAAATCTATTATTGTTCTGATATCTTCCATAATTTGAAAGTCTCTTCTCTAACAATGGAATTAATATTTAATATTTGTTACTCTTCTTAATTCCATCTTTATCTCTGCTTTACCTGTCTTTTCATATTATGTTCTATGATGTCTGAGACAAAATTAGACCTTTTCTAAACCAAATATATCTTAATATCCAAGCCTTTAAAAAAATAAAAGGAATACCCTGGCTGGTGTAGCTCAGTGGATTGAGCATCTGCCTGTGAACCAAAGGGTCGCTGGTTCAATTCCCCAGTCAGGGCACATGCCTGGGCTGTGGGCCAGGTCCCCAGTAGGGGCACCCAAGAGGTAACCACACATTGATGTTTCTCTCCCTCTCTTTCTCCCTCCCTTCTCCTCTGCCTAAAAATAAAATAAATAAAATATTTTTTAAAAATAAAAGGAATAAAATAAGAAGAGAAGGAAGGAAGGAAGGAAGGAAGGAAAGAAGGAAGGAAGGAAGGAAGGAAGGGAGGGAGGGAGAAAGGAAGAATATAGGTCAAATAAATACTTAGGAACTGCCATAAAAGAGATTTAATTAGATGTAGTTAAAGACTCTTATGCCTATGTTTTGGGAAGAGAAGGTACTATTTTGTCCTTTTGGTTATATAAAATTTATTTTTATGTTAACAACATTTTATATCTGGTACAGGTGAATTAATATGTGTGTTAAAATATCAGATGACTCCAGAGCTCAAAAAGATATTAAGAATGTCTGGCCTAGTGTTTTTCAAACTTAAAAAAATAAACATAATTACTCCCCCCAAATTTATATTTCAATAAAATAAAATTGGCTCTAAATATATAAAATATACAAAAGCAGTTCGACTATGATTTAAATGGAAGAAACAGTGTTTGTGGTACCCCAGCCATCATTCTGTCCATTTACTGTCCTTCTCCAAAGTGACCTCTTAGGACCTTTCAAGAAAAACTAATGTTCAGTGAAATATACCCTACCCTTCTCATAGTGTGGAAGAATCTGAGTCCAGTTTGATTCGATGATTTGCCCATGGTTGGCTAATAATAAGTACTCAGAGATAACATATACTGAGTAACTAGCTTGAACCAGGCACTTTTCTAAGCCCTTGTCATGTTTTACAGCATCTGATTACACATCAACTCTATGATATAGATGCTTGTTATCCTCATTTCCTAGATGAGAGTTTACATGATTGGAAACAAACTTTAACCATCAGGACAATGCTCTTGACACTCTACTGTTCTGCCTATTACAGAAACACCTTCAAAACCACCCTAGGAGAAGGGAATTTTAGCATCAATAAAAGCATACAATTTATTTTTAGTACTTTATTTACTTAGATTTTTTTGTGGGACTCAACACACCTCATTTAGAACCCTGAGAAGGTTAAAACTTTGACATTCCCACATGCCCTCAGACTTTAACTGAAGCTCCAGTCTGCTATAGCCACATGTACTAGAGAAGTTGCCTTGAACTTGGCCATCACTGGAAACTTGGAAGTGTGAAAACTACTGAAGCCTGGAGGAAACAATAATAAAGGGTTGGAATGGCCTTTCCAGTATCCATGTGCAGAATTGGATTTGTGTACCACCTGTAATAACTGAAAAAAGAGTTTATCTTTATCATTCCATTTCTCTAGGGTCGAGGTTCTGTCCAAAACTGTATCTTGAGGTTTCCCTTGCATATTGCATGACTGGAATACATATGTGTTGAACTAGTGGACAAATCGGCAGCGTTACGTCTTTCTCTAATTAACCAAGCGACCTAAAGCTAAACAGCTCTTTCCCTTTCTAACTCCCCAGCCTGCTTTGCTATTAATGGCCCAAGGGTCAGCTGCAGAGTGATGGGGACAGCTGTCTGCAAATTACAGATAAGGGGTAGAGAAGAGGCCCAGGATGTCTGAACATGCTAGCAATTGGATAATTCACTTATGGTTAATTGAGAACAAGATTCAATTAACACGTTTGCACACTCCGTAGCTAAAAAATTCCAAGAAATTAAAAATCTCAAAGAAATTATGCAACTTTGATGCATGGTGAATGAATATGTTTCTAGGTCAGCCATTTTCAACCTTTTCCATCTCAGGGTACATGTAAACTACTTACTAAAATTCTGTGGCACATCACAAAATATATATTTTTGGCCGATCTGACAAAAAAAAAAAAAAGGTATAATTTTGATTCATTCACACCAGACGGCTATTGTTGTGTTGGCTGTTGTCATTATTTTCTAATTTGACAGTTTAAGGGAAATGAGGTCAGTGCCCCTGACTAGTTAGTTATTACATATCTTAAAAATTCTTGTGGCACACTCGTGTGCCACAGCACATGGGATGAAAATGGTTGTTTAGGTGAGTGAAGTTGTTTAATTTGGGTCAGTGTGTATAAGAGTGATTAATTTCCTTGTCTGATGTTAGATGGGTAGCTGGGAAGAAGATTATATTTGAAAGGCTAAAGCTGATTGAAGCCTTGAAGTTTACTCAAACTCAATTCAGATCTTGTGAATTCTAACACATGCATATATGGAAAGAAGGAAACACACTTTCTAAATACCTCTATTTTAGGCAGCATAAAATCTTTAGCTCATGCCTGTGGTTCTATTTTGTGCGTTAGTTTATTTTGTTCACTAGATTCCACTTATAGGTGACATCATATGGTATTTGTCTTTCACCGACTGGCTTATTTCACTTAGCATAATATTCTCCAGTTTCATCCATGCTGTCACAAAAGGTAGGAGTGAACAGAGGGGAGAGTTGAGGGGGACAGCAGTGGTAAGAAGGGGAAGGGACTAGACAAAGAACATGAATGAGTGACCCACGGACACGGACAACAGGGTCGAAACGACTGTGGGAGTGGGGGATGGGATGGGTGGAGGAGGGCAAAGGGGAAAATTGAGACAACTGTAATAGAATAAAAATTAAAAAATGATAAAAAAAAAATCTTTAGCCCAAACTATCAAAACCCAATTTAGTCAGATGTACAAATGATGGTTCTATCTCCCGGGATGGCCTATGAAAGTGAGTATTTGTTCAACATTTTAAGATCCTCAAATTGAAAGTACTGTGTAAATACTGGGCCAGATTCGCTTGCCATGTGTCTGCCTGTGTGCACAGAGCTTCCCCGGCTTCAGCGGGTGGGATGTGGTGGGAGGATCTGGCTCATTATTAGTTTTTCTATTTTGATTTGATCAACTGTTGTCAATTACAGACATTGGTAATTACCCACAGAAAAAGAGAGGAGGGAAGAAAAAAACTTGCTATCATAATATTTATCTTATCGGTTATGGTATTTTCCTATATTGAAAAAAAAATATTGTGGTGAATTGTGTAACACAGCAAGCACTGATTTTATAGTGCCCTTAACTTGAGTATATTTTTATGCAGGTTTTTAAATTTTTCAAATAAAATTCATATGATTATAGAGTTGTGCCGCTTCACTTATCACTATGCCCTGTTAATTCTCCCTTTCACCCCACTCTTCGCTCAGATTTGACCCTGTTGCTTCTGTCCCCATACCAACAGGATAGCCCAGACCATTGCTGTCCAAACACTTGCTGGGATGACGAAAATGCTTTATCTCTGCCCTGTGCAAAGCAGAGGACAAGAGCCAAATGTGGCTATTGAAATGTGACTAATGTGATTGAGAAACTGAATTTTTAATTTAATTTGAATTAATTAAAATTTAAGTAGTCACATGTAGTTTGTAGGATTGTGATTACTGTCAAAATTCATACACCTTAACTGTTGTCATAGCCCGTTGACTGCTCTTCATAAGGGCAGGATATTTGTCTTCACTCTCTCCTATACAACACCAGATTAATCATTTTTAAATACTGATTTCATCAGGACATTTGCTACCCAGAAACCTATGTGGTTGCTTTCATGCAGTCCAACTACTACAGTAATCTGTGCCATAAAGAACACCCTAAATCTGGCTGACCATCAGCATCATTGACAGGGGAAAGGGAGGAGAAGGGTCATCATCAAGGAACAGGCATAAAGGACCCATGGACAGAGCCAATGGGGGAGGGATGGAGGGAGGGAG
>PVJD01007454.1:0-84289 GCA_004026545.1 Mormoops blainvillei
GGGGGGTGGGGGTCCGGCGGAGCAAAAGGAATGCGTGTCATGCTTTCCCCTGACTTAGGGCTGATGATGTTCCAGGCACAGAGAGTTTGAGGAAAAAGAAAAAAGCTGAAGTGTTTCTGCTCGGTGTCTGGTTCGGAACTCTGAGAAGAGATGATTTGTAGGGGCCTCACTTCAGAAGGAGTGCCTTACTGCCTCCTTAGATGCTCCCTGAGTTTCCTGTGCTATAGAGTCTCTAGAAGTTATTTCTCCCTTGCTCCAGGACGGGTTGGCACTTGATGGTGTTGTCTGGCAGGCTTAACAGGAGCACCTACCCTCAGTCGCTCAGGACTCTGATCCTGTGGCCCCAGCTGAATATTCCACACCAAGACAAGACAAAACCTCACCCCTAGAGGACTGTGGCCCCTCACCAGGCTGAGAGAGAATTGCCGTGAGTTTTTTAGCCTGAGATGAGACCTGAACAGTGAATGTCACCAGGGCAAGCAGTCACCAAGTGGATAAGAGCCACTCCTTGCAGGTGCTGGCAGAAACCCAGAGAACTCCAGAAGGACTGTTCTGCAGATCCGAGACCCTTGCTGACCCCCAAAGAGACCCAGGTGCCATTCTGGGGGCACAAGGGGAAGTGACTGAAACCGCGAGACTGTGCCTTTACCTTAAAAAATATATATACATATTTTTAAATAGGAAGAAAACTCATTAAGTGGCCAAAAACTGAGATAGTGTTCATTGGCATTTGTACCTTCCCTGACTCCCTACAGGAAGGGAGCTCTTAAGGACGAATATGTTAGTCTTTAATGAAATAATTGGAGTGGAGTGCAATGCTGCCCTTAGACTCAGCAAGAGGTGGGCTGCCTGGTCTCTGTGCCGTGAAGGGCCCTTCTCTGACCTACTTCCAGCTCTCCTTCTTCCCACGGTGAGGAGTCCCACCAGAGCTCATGCTTCCCCTCCCATCGCCCTGCTCAGCAACATTCAGGCATCTCTTCTCCGTGTGTGACCTCTGAGGAAAGCTTGCAGTGCCTGTGTGTACACTCTGGACCCCGAGGGTGGATGGGGGTGGGCACGGGAGCTGGTGTGTGAATTGAGCTTCGGTGGTCGACTGCAGTGCCCTCTTCCAGCTCCAGAGGGCCCCTCCTGGGGTAGAGTACATCTTTAACAAGAGACCCAGGGCTGGGCCCACAGTCCTTGTGCTACCACATTCCAGCCCGAAACTCCAAGTCACCCCAGAATTTATACTGAAATCCAGCTTTCCAAGACATTATGAAGATACCGATGTTAAGGTCAGAGAACCATCTATTATGCATTTGTTAATTTCAGTTATAACTTAACTCTTTAGAGCTGTGATTTATGACCGCTCATGTTCTAACACTGGACCCCATACAGATTAGGGACAGCCCGGCATAGTATCATTAAGTTAGTAACCTTGCTACACAGATATGGAACATGTAATTACAAGCGTTGTACGTCTTAACAAAGGGGAATTGAAGAGTCCCACATGGGTGCATAACAAGGACGGGAAGCTGGCCAGTTGCATTGCTTGTTTCTCTGCACAGGCATGTGGTGTGCCCAGCCCCCGGCTGGCTCATGTCGTCTTCACTGGATACATGTTCCTCGTCCTTCACGTGTCACCTGGGACGGCTCCTCTGACTGCCAGGGCCTGAGGTCCCAACACCGCGCTCTTGTAGGATCCTGACTGTAGTGAAATTATATTTCTGTTTTTCTTCTGTGTATCCCAGGTCACTAGTGCAGGGCCTGGCTTTGGAACATGTCTGAACGTTGGTTGAGCCACGCAGTTGCTGCCCCCCTTCTCCGCCTCCCGACGTGCTTGCCAATTGAGCTCCGTACCTGAGCTGAAACAGTTCACAGTCGCGGGACAGCAAGCGAATAGCCCTTCTGTCTTTCTAGCACGTCACCCCCATTTCCTGGAGATCATGACCTCTTGAAAGGAATTCTATGTACTCTTTCTTGTCAACTATTAGAGTTGAACTCTGGTCAGAAGCGACTTAGGAAAAGTAATGTGGGTGGCCTTGGTGAAGGTGACGAGCATGGACAGATCTGAAACAGCAGGCTCCATCGCTTAGCCTTTCCAGGCAGAAATGATAATTTGTTATGATAAGGCCAGCAACCCCCACCCCCTTCATCTCGTAACTGAAAAGAAGGCAGACATACCATGGCATACCTGACCAGCACAGTGTAGAGGTGACAGGGAATGGAAAGGCTAGCCGTTTAGTTACAGTTAAGAATCTGAGAATTTATACAGGTATTTGCTTTGTTTCTCTTATTAAATTCTCAGATAATTGTGTATCTTGTGTCAGGGCATTTTTTTTTTCCATGCTGCTAGAATTGAAACTCAGATAATGGGGGAAAGCAACTAGTAACTCTTTTCCCCTTTCTGGTGATTCTTTCTTAAGGTGCGATGCGTCTAGTAACGAAGAGATAGATGAAGTAGCTGAATGCAGTTCTATGTGTGAATGGTATTACTAGACACTATGAATAGGAAAATTGCCCTCAGGCTTCACAGAGGGTTCTGGAGGGTTCCATTTGACCCTACCATACCCACTTACCAGGTGGCCATTGTTGTCTGAGAGCTCTTGTCTGAGTGGCCTGGCTCAGCCACCTGCTTCTGTCATTTCTTAACAAGAATACCCAGCTGTTCTAGGCAACAGCTCTCTGAGTTTCTACCCAGGGCTTGATATAGCTACATTTCAAACAGCATACAATGATGAGATTATTTTGGAACTATTTGAACTAATTTTGCCTGGGAGTACAATTTTTCTCCAGTAAAGATGACAACATTTCAAGTTTAATAAATAAAATATAATTTAGCATTGAAGAGCCAATCCTCTTAAACAATTCAGTTCAGGTCGAAATATATGACAAGAAGGGTCAGTAGCAATTGCCTCTCTTTTTCCTAATGGAAGGACCTTTCCCACCAGTATAGTATGGTTCGTTAAATACTTAAAAGCTCCAAAAGAGAAACCTTTTCTCTAGACTGTGGCCTGCAAGTGGTTTTCTATGATCCAAAAGACCCAGGACTCAGAGTTCAACTAAATAGCAGACGTATGACAGATAAATTCTCTGTAATGGCTTATTTTTCCTGCCTGCATGTTACCTATCCTTTCCATTCAAGACTGAAGTGTCTACTTATTTCTTCTATGCCACATTTTCCCCAGTGGTTTTCACTGTAGGGGAAACAGCAGTATGTTTCTACTGTCTGTCCACCCGCCTGTCACTGCCACTACTCTAGCCCCCTGGAAACTGATTATTTATATGTACATGTATATATGTGCACACACAGTGCTTTTATAACTGGTCACAGTTCTTTATATCTGTATTTTGTGACCAAGTAATTGGATGGATAAATGAATGGATCAAGTTCTGTAATGTCTATTAGGGCAGAAGGTATAGGTGATAAAGATTCATGTATATAAACAAAGTCTAGCGTCTAGACCATCGTGGAAGGAAAATGTCCTTAACAAGGTTCATTCCTGATCCCAGGGCACTAGCCGTGTCTTCTGATTTATGCATACTGCTCTTCTGATCAGTAGTGAAGCCCAAATGGTTCTAATAGTCAGAAAAGCTTTGATAGATGCCGCTAAATATTACCTAGATGTTAGAATCCCTGTGAAGTCAGCTTTAGCACAGAGGGGCATGGTTCCTGTTTCTGCTGGACAGGATCGCCTCAGTAAGGGAGGCGTACAGATGTACAATTGTCCAGTATTCTTGTACAAATGTTCACTTGTCTCTCATTAAGCTCTTTGTTAAGCTTTGTTAAGAATTTTGATCTTGGTACTTCTGGGAAGAATTCCCTACAGGCCTTAGATTTCAGTTTCTGACTTTTCCTGGACTTGCAAGCTTATATTATAACCTAATTATTGTTGACACTAAACAGAATGCACAGAGAATCATTTGCAAATACAATATCCTTGGGAAGGCTATCCACGGAGGAAGCCACTGACTTCAGCATTGTAATTCAAAGGAGGCTCCAGTCACACTTCTTAGGGATGAAGAGGGTTTGGTGGGATTTGGAAAATTCCTCCTCAGTCAAGAACCAAGACAAGTGATGATGGATTCTTCTTTAATACCATTTCTTACATTTCATTTTCAGTAGCATTCTTAATAGTGATATGTAACCCTCAAGACACGTGTACTGATGTCCTAAGTGCTCAGTCCTGTCTCTAGCACTTCATCTGCATCAATTTATTATATGAGGTAGGTATTGTTATCATCCCCATCAGTTGGATACCAGTAAGTTGAGTCTTGAGAGAGTTTACATATTTTGCCCAAGACGACAGTAAAAAAACTGAGTCACCATTAGTTCCGTTTGATACCAAGGCCTACAATTGGATCAACAGCTCTACTAAAGAGGTTCTCTGGGTTAGGGAGTCTGTATACCTTTCATATTAATCACAGAACTATAGTAGGTGAAAAGTAATATTTAAAAAGCATTTTTACCCATCGTTACCCTGTGGAAGGGACCTCTGCCTTGGGTTGTACCTCTGGCTACCAGTTATCATTATTTTCTCTAAACGTCTTCAATATTCATTTTCTTTGTGCATGTATTTATTTTCTTTGCCAGTTTTCCAATTCTGCAGACTTCTTGCTTGTTGTTTCTTCAGTGTTTTTCTACCCGTTATTAAGGTTCAATATACAGTCATTCATCCAACATTTATTAATTAAATAATTCCTTTTATCCTAGAACAAAGGAGAAAACTTTATTTTTAGCGATTTAGTGATTTTTTAAAATTAAATATACTGGGGTACCATTGGTTAATAACATTATATGATTTCCAGGTGTACAAGATTATAGTTTGACATCTGTATATTCTATTGTGTGCTCGCCACCCGAAGCCTAGTTTTCTTCTGTTGCCATATATTTGATCCCTACACCCTTTTCACGTTGCCCACCCACTTTCCCCTATGTTAACCATGCTGTATAACTTCGTTTTTCTTTGTTTTGTTAGTTACTCCTTTCACACTTGAAAAGAAATCAGACCCTTGAACTTGAAGAAATCTGAAAGCCTTAATGCCTAGGCCAAACTGATGATTGCGTGGTCTGTACAGTGTGTCAGTTGTCGCCCACCCTTGGGTTTCTTGATCATCAGTAGTCGCACAGAATAGTGGGCTTCAGATTAATGTGCGTGTTGCCAAACATCATGCTACCATTTTGAATGCATTCTGTGGCACTTAGAGACTTCTGATGTCTCCACTAGACTAGTTTAATACATCAGTTTGTATAGGAGTGATGGATCTGATTTGCTCTGTGTAGCTCTGTGGGTGTGTTAAAGGCTCGTCTGATATATCGGTTGGTCAATGACGGTTCTCAGGGTAGTGCCAGGATCAGATGAAGATTCAACCATGGATTTCTCCTCACCTTTATCCTTCAGATTCTGAGGATGGCCAAGGATGAAATGAGGCATGGAGCGTGCATGTGTTTGCATAGATACTTGGTAGGAGAACTAGAGTGCGTTCAATTTAAAACAAATTTAAAAACAAATATAAAGGATAATAACAACTGACAGCACTTACTAAGCCCTTAGTATGTATGAGACACTGTGTTAAGAATTCTCACGATTCTTTGTTACAGGTGTTCTTATTATACTCGTTTCAAAAATGAGGTCACTAAAGCATAAAAAATGTGAATAACGGGTCTCAGTTCACTTAAATCCCAAATGTTTAGATTTGTATTTGCATTTATGCCATTTGACAATAATGTCTTTTAATTCCAACATGTGCTAGAGCTATTCTTTCTTAATTTCTTATGTTTTCTTTTATTAATGCAAAATACTTTGACATAGGCATTCAAAAATCCAGTGTATATGACTTTAAATAGTTTGTAGAACTTCAAAATATCATTTAAAGTTTATTTATCATAGCATTCAAATTTTAGAGATTCAGCTTCTAGAATTTCTTTTGAATATTATAAAATAACTTACTAGCATTGGAAAAAAATCCTCATTTATATATAGAAAGGGAGGTTTACCTTTCTATATATAATATACCAACACTTTTTTGACTGTATTTAAAATCCTTCATGTTTTTCAGTGCATTGCTGTTTTGGAAGAAAAAATTGATTTGACCTGATAAAAACCCCCTAAATTGAATACAAATTACTTATCTAAACATGCAACTCAAATAACATTTGCTTGCACCCTACTTAAGAAAGTGCCTTACTGTATTTTATTGGAAATGTTAATATTCCCAATAAAATATTTCCAATAAAATTATTCCCAATAAAATTATTTTTATATTCACAATAAAAAAATACAGGTGATGTCGGTTTATGTGTGATGAATTTCGTCTTCAGATGTGGTTAAACACAAAACTATTCAAGATGAATGAAGAGACCCACCTGCCACAATGCAGGTGTACAAACTGGGAATTATTGTATGTGTATCATTGTCATCTTAGCTAGTTTCTTGGCCCTAAAACATTAGATAAGTTTGGCTTTCCCAAGTTTTTAAAAAACTGTTATACAGACTGACTTATTCTTTCTTGTGCTCAGAGAAAAGAAAATAATCCAGAATATAAGAAGAATGGGCAACTGAAAGGAACCCCCTCCCCATGTACACTAACTCTATATTGGAGTAGCTTATATAAAGAGTTCTAACAATGTTGGTCCAAGCTCCGGCCTATTTACTCCTTGTAACTTAGTAAATTTTAAAGAGCTGTAATAAAAATGATCCTACGCTATGGTTTCTTCACAATGATGAACTCGGCAAATATCCATTAATATCTACCATGTCCAAAGGCACCGTGCCAAATGCAGGCTGTCAGTGGAAAGGTTGATCAAATCCACCTGGGGTGCTTACAGACAAAATATCCCTGGATTTGTCCTCCAGAGATGCTGATACAGTGTGTCTGAAGTCATGCCATGGACATTTTGTATTCTCATTGACATCCATGGTTAGGAATCCACTTAGAAGAATAGTTTCCAACTGGGGGCAGTATTTGATAATGTCTGGAGTCATTTTTGGTTTTCACAACTGGAACACTACATGTGCTACTGGCACCTAATGGGTAGAGGCCTGAAATACTGCTAGATAGTCTATAGTGCACAAGAAACACTCATGTACCCATGTGAAAAATTATTCCATCTAAAATAACAATAGTGCCACCATGGCCAGTGTGTCTCAGTTGATTGGAGCGTCATCCCATAACCAAAGGGTTGCAGGTTCGATTCCCAGTCAGGACACACACCTAGGCTGCAGACATGTGACCCCAGTCTGGGCATGGGTGTGTGTGATCCCCAATCTGGGTGTGTACCAGAGCAAAGACATTGATGTTTCTCCCTGGCATCAATGTTTCTCTCTCATTCTCATTCTCTCTCTCTCTCTCTCAAAGCAATTTAAAAAAAAAAAACGTTCTCAGGTAAGTAATGTCAAGATTGAGAAATGCTGGTCTAGAGAATATAAAGATATATCCTTAGGGAGTCCATAATAAATCAGGGTGAATAAAAGATACACAAATATATCATTTATAATTAAGTCACTGGTGCAAAATTCAAACAAAAGTAAAATCTTATAAATGTTTTACTTATTTTATGGTATGACTAGAGACATTCCAGTTGAAAGAAAATATGTGAAAGAAACTTTGGAGAGTTATCTGCAATTGGTAGGATACTTGTAGTGGAAATTATCTGAATAGGTTACGCCTATACTTGAAAAAAAGTTAAATTTCTTAACTGTTCCTGAAATTTTAATAAGAAAAAGTTTACTTATTGACAGCAGAAGTTCTTTTTTAAATGTGGACTGCGAAGTGAAACAAGATCATTTCCAAGCGACACTTAAACAAGCAAACTGACAAAACCTAGGAAGAGTTAAGATGATGTTTTTGTGGTTTTGTTCTTCTTTTGTCTTCATATTACTACTCACTGTTCCAGGTTCTCTTAGTTTTGTATCTCCCCTAGAGGTCAGATGGTCACGAGCAGGATGTATATAACAAATTACCAGAAATAATTTTGGGTGATGTCAGGGCAGGGTTTGAATTAATAATGTAACCAATGAAATCCTCAAATACCTCCCCAACAACAGTAACCACTTAATTTTCAGAGAGAAATAAGGGCAGCTATGCAGAGCACCTTTTGCCATCACAGTGATAACTAAATTTTCAAACATTGGGGGACTCTGTTATTTTTTTAAAGAATCAGCAGCAACTTATTTAAGCAAAATAAGAAAATAATCCGCATGTATTTTCTGTTTTTTAGTTGTCTCTTGCATCTCTAATGATAACCAGTCAGCAGAAATGGCTGAATGCCTCAAGCAGGCAAGCAGCATGCCCCCCCTTGTGCAGGAATGCACTGTCCCATGTCGAGAGGACTGCACCTTCACTGTTTGGTCCAAGTTTACGCCCTGCTCCGCAAACTGTGAAACAACCCGAAGTAGACGGCGACAGCTCACAGGTGAGGTGTGCTCTTCCTGTCTTAGCTTCAGGCCATGATGCGCTCCTGAACTTACCAAGGACAGTGTAAGCCCTGCAAAGAAGGGAGAACGTATCGGATCTCCACCTCTCCCCACCCCTCACTGCCATTATATCCTCTGTGCCTATGCTTAGCAGATCCTATGTATTCAATTAATATTTGTGAAATAAATGAAAGATGTGAACCATTCTGTGGCTATGAAGTTCTTCTCTATACAGTTTTATAATCTTCGTAAAGGGTTGGGGGGAAAGTAGGTTTACAATTGTGAGTACACAAAACAGTTTATTCTTGTATTATTATTTATTAATTATTGTATTATTTCCCATGCAAACATCTGTAAACCTACTTTTCACCCACCCTATAGTCATAAACAAGAATATATGTACCAACTTGCCTGGAGTAGTTAATGGCTAAGTTTCTGGTGTTTCTCACACCAGGATTTTAACAAGATTGAAAGCATCCATTGATTTGTAAAGAACATCAAAGGTAATTTAACCTATATCATTGTCTTTTGCCATTACCTTCTCATCAATTAGCATTTTAAAATTTTAGTAGTGTGAGGTAAAAATCAAATCACATACATAGATTCTGCTTTTGTGGTATACTATTAATCATTACTTCTGTTTGCATCCGTGAAATTTAATGGAAATTAAAGGAATTACTAGTTTAATCAAGGTCCAGGAGCAGTTTTTGCCTATAGTATGCAAATACTAGATTCAGTAATGCATTTTACTACTTGTCTAGGTAAATATGCCAGAACTTCTCTTAACTGTATGTGTATTTGTATATATAGAAAACTTAATTCAATGAATGGAGAACCACAGGGAAAATGCCAAAATAACCACTGAGATTATAAAATTGGTGTTGACGTTGAAGAATTCAGCACAATGACCATTCATTCTTGTCAGCAGTTTAAGTGCTAATTCTCTTGTTTTCAAGACCCCTTTGTTTGAATGCATTGCTTATTAGATTGTTTTAAATTTACCTCATTCTAATAGATTTACTTAATGGGTGGGAGCCTTTAACTGTATTCCTGCATACTAATCAGGAGCGCATTCCTAAGTATAGGGGAAGCTTAAAATCACACACAGAAACATCCAATAAAATACGCTGTACATTGTGTTCTCTCTTCTACAAAAATCTTTGCATATATAATTTTATGCAACATTGCTTATGTTTCTCATAAAAGAAAAACATAATGGGATACAAGGTGTATGACAGGAATAATTTCAAATTCAGTGGGAACTTTAGGGAAAATTGGTCTGCATGTTCATACGTTATGCTTTAGAAGCCATTATCTTAGTTACTCTCTGTCTTTGAGATGACTGAGACTCTCCTTTAGAGGGGAAAGAAAAGTTTTAATTAGTGGCCCGTCTTTGCTTTCTATTGAAGTTAACTAATGATATTTTGTACTTGCAAACTGAGAAAGAACGATATTGAAAATCCTAGGATATTTTTTCATTTTACAACCAGCATAGTTTGTTATGAACTGTCAAAACTTTAATAAATTTAACTTATTCAAAATATAGTTTTTATTTAAATAATTGAAGGTTCGTTGAACATTTTTCTGAAAACTTTCTCTTAAGAATTACTTATACTAAAAACTATTCAGAATTTTTTTTCTAAATTATTAACTGCTATGCTTTTAGCTGACTGACCTTTTGCGTATCTTAATATCTAAGTTATAGCAAAACAACTAGTGAATTTAATGATATACATGAGTTGTGCAAAAATACCGGTCAAATAATTTAGTATCATTGTTGGAAAAAGAAAAGGTAGTGTATTGAAATTTTCAGCTTCTGAAGACTTATTTTTACTTTGGTATAATGCTTGTATTTTACTTCCTTCCATTTAATTTGTTAGTAAAGCTAATAAGCAATCCCTGACACGAATGACAGCTTAGACCATAGAACAGCATGACTCTTTCACACAGACACACATGGAGAAGCACATACACACAAACGCAAACCACTCCATTAAATAGAGCACCATCTAGGGTGTTTATTTTTCTTTTTTTCATTTTTAACAGAAAGAATATTTTGTGTTCTGTGTGTTGTATTTAAACGAGGTCATCACAGGTTTTATACTGAGTGATAATTAAAGCAGTTGTTTATATAATGATGGAAATAATTACATAAAAGCTATGTCCAGGTTTTAATATATGTATTAACTGAATAACAAATACACATGTATTTAATACTTATTTGTAGTTCTGTGTTTTTGTGGGATCAATAACAGATTTCCCTCTGACTTAAAGGGAAAAGAAATGTCTTTAGAGTTATAGTAGGGATTGATTTTTTTTTTTTAATTAGTGGTAGCTCATTCGAATCCAGAGGTTAATGCTAATTTTGACTCAAGGCAACCAAAAGACAACTGAGCATTTGTTCCTCATTGTGAGAACCATGTGTATTAACGTGCTCACATCCTTCAAACAGCAACACCATATAATTAAGAAACATTAATAACAATAATAACATTAATATTAGAGGCACTGTATATTGTACAGAATGTTTGTTCTGCCAGTAACTTTTGGTTGCCTTGTAGGTGAACATTTTCTTTATTCCTCCTCTCTCTGTCTCTCTTTATCTCACCTCCTCCTTATCTTCTCCCTCCTTTATTCTCCCTTTTAAAATTTTCTTTCTTCAGTCACTCTGTGAACATTTTTTTGTTTACCCCTTATGTATGATAGGCTTTGGGAATGGAATAGACATGATCCTAACTTAGAGCTTACAGCCTCAGGGGAGATAGAGATTTTTACAGTCTAATTGGAATTAGAGATTTTTACTGGTGTAGCACCCCCTCAGTGTAGTACCTGCGCAGTACCAGCGTAGTACGACACAGTGTAGTACCCGCTCCAACAGCTATTATAAAGGGTGCTGTGTTGGTTTCTTATTGCTGCTGTAACAAATTACCACAAATCTGTTGGTTTAAAACAACACAAATTTATTATCTTTCAGCCCTGTAGGTCTGAAGTCAGACATTGGTTTCACAGGGCTGAAGACATCGGCAGGACAGAATTCCTTTCTGGAGGCTCTAGGGGGAAATCTCTTTCTTTTCCTTTTCCATCTTCTCCAGGCTGCTGACACCCCTTGGCTCCTGGTGCTACATCTTGAAATCTAGTAACGCTGCATTTCTGTTACCGTTATTCTGTAGTCATATTTCTTCTGACTTTCCACTCAATCAAGAAATGTCCTCTGATTTTAAGACCATGTGATTAGGCTAGACCCACCCAAACAATCCAGAATAATCTCATCTCAAAACCTATAGTCTTAGTCACATCTACAAATTTTATTTTGCCATCTAATAGAGCATGTCTATGGGTTCAGGGATTAGGATGTGAACATCCCTGGAGAGCCATTATTCTACTTATGCAAACTATATGAGAGGAACAATCACCTAGACCTGAGATGAAGTGTATTCAATGTGACTTTCTGGAGGGAGCAATCTAATTTGGACCTGAAGGACATGTAGGCATTAAGTAGGCTTCGGAGAGACTAGAATTGGTGGACATGTCTGGGGTAGGCCAGGAGCCAAATTCTAGGAGCTGAAAAATGTTCAGCGTTACTAGCTTTTATATGTGTCAGTGTAAGAAGTGTCCAAACCTGTAGAGAATTTTTATAAGAGTTTATCTGAACCCAAACTGACAACATATGCCAGGGAGCAAGATCCCAGATGCTCCAGAGAATAATATTTTGGCAGCTTCTTTTATGCATTCGAAAGTAAGGAAGATTACATAAGGGTGGAAAAAAAGTAAGGCCGGGATTGGATTGCAAGATTGCCTGTTTTCTTAAGGGCGGTTGCACCTTCGAGGGGCATTTCTTCTGTAATTTCAAAGGTGTGTTAACCTAGATTCACAAGAAGAAATGAACACTAAATGAAAGGCACGGGACATGACTACCCACTATGACCTGTCCAGTTAGGGACTATGATTTATTACTGCACTCTTTTCATCCACATATGCCAGAGGCTGAGTGGTTCAACACAGGCAGGAGGCCAGATACTTATGGGCTCAGATCCTGTAGGTGCTTCAGAGCCATGGTGAGGAGTCCAGATTTCATTCCATGTACTGTGATAAGTCACTAGAGTGTTAAAGTAGATGAATGATGTGATAGATTTAATCTTTATAAGCTGGTCCTGACTGCACTCTGGGAACTACATAGAAGGCAGTGAGGTAGTGGCAAGAAGATTTTGGAAGAAGCCGTTGTAGTGATTTAAACTGGTAATTTGGAGGAGAGTTAAATACGGGTGGTATTGGTCAGAATGGAAACAATGAACAAGAGATAAGAGATTTATCAAGAGATAAACAGGTATTTGGAATGATAGGTTTTTGCAACTAAACAGATATAGGTAGTACAACAGAATGAAGTGTGACATTCCAGTTTTTGACTTGGTCACATTGCTAGAATTGGGAAATACAGAAGGAGAAAGACAGATAGTGATATTAAGAGGATGAGTGTGGGTTTTGCCAGGTTGAACTTGATTGGTTCTTTAGGTATAGATTTCTAGTTTGTGCCTGAGAAGCTTGAGCAAGAAATGTGGGCTGAAGATAATAATGAGGGATTTGAGTCTGAGATGGTTAAACTCTTTCGGTGAGTAAAAATGGTGGGTCAGAAAAGAAGAAAGTCTATGGAGTGTCTCCGGGAAGCCTATCAGTTAAGGGAGCTACAGAGGGAAAAAAATTCAAACACAAACAAATAAGGTTGCCTATAGGGAGAGTGGGGTGTGAGGTCAGGGTGAGGTAAGGTGTGATGGAACTTGGAAAGAATATTTCAAGAATGACGCTGCAGTCATGCCCTGAACTATCATTGAATAACGAAGTCTGAAAAATAAAGGATAAGAGATATTCCAGGACTTTATTTCATTACTGTGGCAAGAGTAAATAGTTTCAAGCTATATGTAGACTCAGAATCCAGGGTTAAATGTATTGAGAAGACAACAGAAAGACAAGAGATGGAGACAATAGTTCTCTGTGGACATTTGGAAAACACCACAGACTGGGGTAAGTGAAATGCTGATGGGAAAAAGCCAGTCATCACCCACTGATATATCTTTCAGCCAGTAAATTCTCACAGCCATAATAGAGGTGTGTTTTTCAAACATATTCTCAGTAAGTGGCCCTAATGGGAGAGGCAAGTGAATACATGCTCCCAGAGTGGTGTGTTTGAAGCTTCTGCAAGATCCTTTCAGTACCTGTAGGAATCCTTGTTTATTGTGGCCATAAGCATCAGGGAAGGCCATAGAGCCCATCATCCAGTGACAACTGTAGAACTGTTTGTGTAATGTAAACTGTATAACAAGGAGAAAGTAGTCCATGTGTCAGCTTATGTCAAGTATTTCTGAAAGAGCCATAAAGACTGGCAATAGATCAATAAAGATGCCTACTTTTAATAACTGATCATGACTAGCTAATGACCCACTAATGAGGAGACAAAAAGTGGAATTACTAGATTAAGGAAAACTGTCAGGAATCTAGAAGACGTGTGTGGACAAAAAAGTTGGATCAAGTTATAGACCGACTTGGAATCCTTTAAAAATGATTATCAAGTACCCAGAGCTGTGAAAAAAATCACTCTGCGTTTGTTACTATTGAAAATTGAGATTACAATTAAAAAGCCCATAAAGTTATTTGGTAAGGTAGAGTCATATTCTAGAATACTTAAGTTATAAAAAGTCTCTCAAGGTAGGAAGTATAGCTTTCAGATTAAACCATTCAATATGATTTGAGCGCTTATGTCAATGTATTGTTTCTGCCTTTATTTGTGAGCTGCCGGATAATGGGAAGCAAAATAAGTTCCACTTTGTCACACCCAGCTGACCCTCAACCTCACTCCATTGTATGTGAGGATATTATTTTGTTCCTTGAATAAATAATCTGTTTTTAAAAAATCACTTGAAAAAAAGGGGAAGGAGTCAGTATACCATTTTGTCAGTTTCCCTGGCAACCATTAGTTTCAATGAAAATGGTGACATGGTAATCAATCTGTTTTTATCAACAAATTTTTGGATAAATAATCAAGAATTTTCTAACCGTTGAGCCACAGTAGCAAACACTTCCTAAGTATTTCGCGCCACTCTCCAACATAAAAGCACTATTTTTGTCAAGTTAACTTGAATTTCACAGTTACTCTGGAGTTGCTTTCATTGACCCAGGATTTAATTCTAGGCACAAAGAAGTGAAAATAAGAAAGACTTTATTTTATTTAAGACATAATATTCTAAGAGCTTTTAAATATGATAATGCGAGTGACTTTCAGCAATTCAGTGGATATGAAATTAATGCATCAATATTTCTTATTGGAACAGGAAAAAGCAGGAAGAAGGAGAAATGCCAGGAACCTGACCTGTACCCTCTAGTGGAAACAGAGCTGTGTCCTTGTGATGTATTTATATCTCGACCTTATGGAAACTGGTCAGATTGCATTCTTCCTGAAAGCAGAAGGGAGCCTCTGCGAGGACTGCAGGTGCAAGGAGACGGCAAAGAATGTGGAAAGGGCATGCGCTTCCGAGCAATAGCCTGCTCCGATAAAAATGGAAGACCCGTCGACCCCTCCCACTGCAGCGGCTCTGGTAAGGAGGTGGATGAGCAACAGATGAGAACATGGGCGTATAACCTGGGAGGTTTGTCCAAGGTCTAGAATGAGTATATCTGTTATTTAATAATTACTTCAGTTCTCTCTTGTCAATATCACGCTGCCTCATAAATTATTGACATATGAAATGCGTGTAACTGTATCTCATGATTATCTGGAATGTTTTGGATCCTTCACTCACCTCACTCTATACTTTGGTCACTTGTGTGCTGGAGGTGAACACAGCTGTGCTAGTTCACCGAGAAAGCAAAAGCCCAAGACAAATGGTGTTTATTGGTGCTCTTCGCATATATGTATAGGTGATTAGGCCTTTAGTCTCTAATAAGTGAGTTTATAAAATACCAATGAAAAATTAATTTTTAAATGTTTTATAATACAATATGTAAGTTCACTCACATATCAGAATAAAATTGAAAAAAAAGAAATTAGGCAATCTGGAACAGTTTGGGAGATGTTAATTAGGTAGAAGACTTTTGTTTTGAACTTTGAGAGAATTTGAAAGATATGCGTGAATGAAGAAAAGAATGCAGTTGGGGTAAACATCAATGGAAGAGGCTGAGACCGATGATTACAATGGAGTTTATGAACTGCCTACTCTATTTGGGGGCAGGAGTTACTGCATTTTTCCTTTTTAAAGAGACTGAGCAAGTTAGAAATGTTACAGAAGGTAGAGAAAGAATTTGTGTTTGAATAGCAAACTCTTGGAAAAAATGATTGATTTTTGGTCTCTGTCATCAAGATCTTATGTTCCAAATAAGCTGTCTCAATAGTACCCGAAATGGCAAATCGAATTTAGTTCTAACATACAAGTTCGTCTTTATTGCCAAGTGTATGGTAGCTTGTCTTTATATAAGATAAATCCTTATCATTATATGAATGCAATTTAAAGTTTAATGATTTTTTAAATTGGTGCCATCATTGCTCTGCTTCCCAGGTTAGTCTATAGGATTGTTTTCAGTGATTTGACTTTTACAAACATGAACCACATCACAAGCAAGTAATGGACCCATTTTATGAAAGAAGTTCTAGTCGTGTAACAAGTTTGATTATAACACGGTATTGCTGACCACATGCACTATGCTGTGCGTTGCATCTCTAGGACTTAGGACTTGTTGCAAGGTTTAACCCTTAAACAACTCCTGTCCATCCAACAACCCTCCATCACCCCACCATTACTCTATGTTTTTACAAGTTTGGCTTTTTTATATTCCTCCTATAAATGATAACATAACATTTGCCTTTTTATGTCTGACTTATCTCACTTAGCATATCCTCTACGTCCATGCATGTTGTCCGGATATCTTTCTCATGGCTGAATTATATTCCATTGTGTATATATACCCTCTCTTTATCTGTTCATCTGCTGATGGGCATTTAGGTTGTTTCTATATCTTGACTGTTATAAATAATGCTGCAATACACATGGGAGTACATGTATATCTCCTTCATATTCTACTCTCATTTCCTTTGCATATATACCCAGAAGTAGAGTTGCTAAATTATATGGTAGTTCTATTTTTAATTTTTAAAGGAATTTTCATACTGTTCTCCAATGTATATCCCACCAACAGGCTACAAAAGTTTGCTTTCCTCCACATCCTCACTTACACTTGTTATCTCATGTTGATGTTACCCATTCTGACAGGTGTGAGGTAATATCTCATTGTAGTTTTGATTTGCATTTCCCACATGATTAGTGATGTTGGGCACCTTTTCATGTTTCCAAAGGAAATGCCATTCAGACGTTCTCTTTGGAAAAAGACTATTTAATTCCTCTGCCTATTGCTTAATTTGGTTGTTTAGGTTTTGTTGTTGTTGCTGTTCTTGTTGTTGACTTGTGTGCATTCTCTATACATTTTGAATATTAACCCCTTATCCAATATTTGGCTTGCAAAATTTTTCTCCCGTTCTGTAGGTTGCCTTTTCATTTTGTTAGTTGTCTGTTTCACTGTGCAAAAGCTTTTAGATTTGATGTAGTGTGTGTGTGTGTGTGTGTCTGTGTCTGTGTCTTAGCATCATATTCAAAACAATCATTGCTAACAACAGTGTCAAGGTGCTCCTCCCCTACATTTTCTTCTACAAGTTTTATAAAATTGTCTTAGGTTTAAGTCTCTGATCCATTTCAGTTTAATTTCATGAGTTGTGTAAGACAGGGGTCCACTTTCATTATTCCACATGTGTGTGTCCAGATTTCCCAACACAGTTATTGAAAAGACTCTCATTTCCCCACCAGGTGTCCCTGGCTCCCTTGTTGAGTACTAGTTGACTGTCTGTATGGGGATTCAGTTCTGAGTTCTCCAGTTTCTTCTATTGGTCTTTGTGTCTATTTTTATGCTAGTACCATATTGTTTTACTTACTGTAGCTTTGTAGTACAGATTGAAATAAAGAAGTGCGATACCTCCTGTTCTGTTCTTTTCGGGGATTGCTTCGGCTATTCAGGCTCCTTTTGTGGTTCCACACAAATTTTAGAATTTTTTTTTCTTTGAAGAATGCCTTTGAAATTTTGATAGGGATTTTATTGAATATATAAATGGCTTTGGGTGATGGGGATATTTTAACAATATTAATTACTCCAACCTATGAATAAGGATGTCTTTCCATTCATTTGTTGTCTTCAATTTCTTTCAAAAAAGTCTCATAGTTTTCATTGTACAGACATTTCACTCCCTTGGTTAAATGTATTCCTAGGTGATTGTTTTTGATGCTATTGTTAATGGTAATGTTTTCTTTATTTTTTCAATGTCCTATTATTAGTGTATAAAATACAACTCTTTTCTATAAGTATATTTTATATCCTGCAACTTTCCTTTTTTTTTTTTTTTTTTTCATTTGTTCCAACATTTTCTTCTGCCTGTCTTTGGGACTTTTTTATATACAAAATCATATCATTTGCAAATAGCAAAAATTTTATTTCTTCCTTTCCTAGTTGGATATCGTTTACTTCTTCAGCCTAATTGCTCTAGCTAAGATTTCCATTATTATATTAAATGAAAGCAGTAAGAGTGGGCAACCTTGTCTTTTTCCTGATCTTGGGAGGAAAAGCTTTCAATCTTTTACACAACTGAGTTTAATGTTAGCCATGGGTTTGTAATAGGTAGACTTTATTATGTTGAGGTATGTTTCTTTTATACCCAATCTGTTGAGAGATTTCTTTTTTTTAACATGAAAGGATGTATATTTTGCCAAGTGCTTTTTTCAATCTATTGTGATGATCATTTGATTTTCATATTTAATTCTATTAATGGAATGTATTGTGCTTATTAATTTGTGTGTGCTGAACCATCCTTCTATTCCTTGGATAAATCCCACTTGGTCGTGGTGTGTAATCCTTTTAATATGTCCATTTCAGTATGCTAATATTTTATTGAATTTCTGCATCTGTATTTATAGTGATATTGGTCTATAGGATTTTTTCTTGTAGTTTCCATATCTGGCTTTGGTATCAAAGTAATGATGGCTTTGTAGAATGAGTTTGAAAGTGTTTCCATATCTTCAATTATTTTGTAAGATTTTTGAGAAGGATTGACATTAATTCTCGTTTAAATTCTTGGTAGAATTCACCAGTGAAACCATCTGGTCCTAGCATTTTTTATCTGTGTTTTTGATTGCTGATTCAATTTCTTTACTTATTATTGGTCTCTTCTTCAGGTTTTTCATTTCTTCCAGATTCAGTCTTGGAAGGTTGTATATTTCTAGAAATTTATTCTTTTCTTTTAGGCTCTCTGAGTTGTTGGTATATAGTTTTTTACATTAGTCTCATATGATCCTATATATTCCAGTGTTACCAGTTTTAATGTCTCCTCTTTCATTTCTCATTTTATTTGAGTCATCTCCTTTTTTTTCTTAGTCTACTTAAAGGTTTGTCAGTTTTTTTAAATTTTTTGAAATAACTCTTAGTTTTTGATCCTTTTATGATTTTTTTCTTCATGTCATTAATTTCCACTCTTTATTTTCTTCCTTCTGCTAACCTTACCTTACCTTTTTCTTTCTTTCTCTAGTTGTTTGAGGTGTAAAATTAGGTGGTGTATTTTAAATCTTTCTAATTTCTTAACATACCAACTTATCCTTCAAACACAGAACTGCTTTTGCATCATTCCACAGGATTGTATATACTGTCTTTCCATTTTTATTTGTTTTGAGATAACTTTCACTGCCCTTTCGATTTCTCCTTTGACTCATTCATTGTTCAGAAGTTTGTTGTTTAGTTTCCACATATTTATACATTTTTAAGCTTCTTTCTTGATTTCTGGCATCATACCATTGTGGTCAGAAAAGATAGTTGATATGATTTTAATCTTCTTAAATTTGCTAAGATTTGTTTTATGTCCTATCAAGATCTATCCTGGAGAATATTTTATATGCAGTTGAGAAGAATGTGTATTCAGTTACAGTTGGGTAGAGTGTTCTATGTGTATGTCAAGTCCATTTGGTTCAGTTGTAACGTTTCCTTGTTGAACTTCTGTTTGAATGTTCTATCCATTGCTGATAGTGGAGTATTAAAGACCCTTAGTATTAGTGCCTCTTTATTTCTCCCTCCAGTCTGTTAGTATTTGCTTAATATATTTAGGTACCCTGATGTTGGGTACATATATATTTGTTATATCTTCTTGATGTATTAACCCCTTTATCATTATATGATGACCTCCTTTGTCTATTGTTACTATTTTTGGCTTGAAGTCTATATTTTTCTGATAAGTATGGTTACACCTACATTCTTTTGGTTTCTGCTTGCAGGGAATATCTTCTTCCACCTCTTCACTTGGAGCCCTGTGTGTCTCTGGAAATGAAATGAGTTTCCTGTAGGCAGCATATAGACATATAGTTAGGTCTTTGTTGTTGTTGTTGTTGTTGTTGTTGTTTTTTAATCCAGCCAACCACTCTTTGTTTGATTGTTGAATTCAGTCTATTTACGTTTAGAGTGATTCGTGATATGCAAGAACTTGTTACTGCCATCTTATTTTTTTGACTTCTAGTTGCTGTTTTTTTCTTTTTCTTAATCTCCATTTTTTTCCTTCTGTTTCTGCCTACTTCTGTAAATTGGTGTTTTTTCATAGCAGTATGCTGTCTTCCCCTTTTTTTATATTTTGTAAATATATCTAGATTTTTGGCTTGTGGTTACCACCTCCTCCATGGGAAAGATCACACTGCCCTCTACCACCTGTGCCAGCAAGGTAACCACTGCAAATGCCAAAAACCTAGCCTCTTGCCTTGTCACCCCGGGGACAGGGAGTCACCTTGGCAATTTCTTCCCTCTGTTCTGCATTCAAACTCCTCTCTATCCCACTTCAGTGGAATTCTTAAATTCCCCCCTTACACAGGATTAACTTTTAAAAATTCTCTTGCCCTGGGCATCTGCCCAGTCTTGTATTCTCCAGGATCTTGCTTTCCTGATTAAAGTGAGTAGGGTGGGGCCAGTTCGCCAGTTCCCTTGTATCTGAAGCCTCCACCAGATCCCTTTTTCTATTTTCAGAAGCACAGATGAACTAGAAACCTCTAGGCTTCTCATTGTAATGCTAGAGATATTTCTATTTGGCAGTAGATGTCTAATTAGTTGTTATGAAAAAGGAAGACAAGAAAGGAATGTTTTACTCTACCATGATTCTATTGTCACCTATATATTTGTTTGTTTATTCATTTATTTGATAAAAATCTATACAGTGAACACCTGCTATATAGAGAGCCTGGTCCTCTTCTGTGATTTTGATGTAAAGTTGGGATAAATCAGAATTGTTCAGCTTATTGTCTAGTGAGGGATAGAAAAAATATTTTAAAAAGGAATGTCAAGTCTCGGTTAACTTTTAAGATGCTATGAACAGAAAATCTTAGATTTTAGGGAAGTCCTCACTTAATTGACAATTTGAGATGTGAAGAATGAAAAGGAAGCAGGCAACTGTGAAAAGTACATTCAAGGTCATTTTAGTTTGTGGGACAAGCATGTCCAGAGGCTGTATGGCAGGACTGAAATTCTGACCAAAAAAATAAAGGAAGCCCTGTGGTTCCAATGTAGGGAGCGAGAAGGGAGTTGTGTGAAGTGAGGTTGAAGAAATAGGCAGAATCTTATTAGATCCAGAAGAGTCTGGATCTAATTTAGGTGCAATCATCAGATGGAAAATCTGTTTTCAAACAGCTCTTTGAGTAAAATAGCTGTGTATAATGAATGCAGATCCATAGACAAGTCAGCTGTGCAGTACATGGTCAGACAAACTTTACAGAATATGTGATTCTATTTTGTGGTTTATATACAGTTTGGGATTAGAGGAAATGAAATTGCATTTCTACAAGCAGACAAGCAATGTTTTTGGAAGAATGGAAAATGCAGAAAAACAATATTCCAAGTGATCCAGTGATAACTGTGTGAATAAACTTTAATTCATCAAACTATAAAGTAAAAATACAATCTGTTTTATATCTAATTCTGGATGAAATATGATTGATTTTGATAGGCAGTTATCTTCAGTAATATTTTATCCAGAAATAACAGCATTAGCAGCTTAACTCTATTGCAGCAATTTTATTAGTTTGTTATCATATATAAGGAGGTATAGATAGCAGACAAAGCTAAATAAATAACAAAGAACCTCTTTGTGCCTTAAAGAATTATCATTTGACTAATTTTTTTTCCACAAGGACGAGTAAAATAATTCAATGTTTTCTGTGTGATAGAGTTAATGAGGACAGCTCAGAATAGGTAACATAAATCTTTCAATAATTTAAAATTTAACTCATTCACAGAAAATATATTCAAATGTATTAAGATCAGATTCACATATTTTCCAGTGACTGCAAATAAGTGAAATGATAATTCTTTTTGCAATTTTTGTCATGACCCATTTCCTGAATCCTCTGCACGTTTGTTTCTTGAGACACTACAAAGGTCTTCACGCCATACCACTTGAGGAGGTATTAATAGTGCCTACTCTGGGGCAAGGAAATTTAACTTTGACAATATGAAGAATAGGGTTCTGTGTTTTTAATGTTGAGATTTTGCCTCTTGCTTTTTTTTTTTTTTTTAATGTGAATGTTGCTATAAAAATCGCTATGGTATTACTACTCTAGAGACAGTTCTCTCTTCCCTCCATGTTTTGCCATCTCTGTGGCTCTCTTTTTAGTTCAGACTTCTCTCCCTGTTTCCTGATATTCACTGCAGGGCTTGTCCATCGACAGTCTTCTCTTGGTCCAACCTTCTGCCATCTTTTTCTCCTATTTCAATAGCAGGAATCTTTCCAAAAGGCAAATCTAGTTATTGCTCACATAAGTTTGAAACTCTCAGTGTCAACCGGTTCTTCAGACCCTCTAGCATGGACTACCAGCCCTTCGTGACTTTACCCATTTTTAACCCCTAATGCCTCATCTTTCTTCCTTTCCATGCCGGATTCCAGTCGTCTTCAAATTTTGCATATCTCAGTATATACCATTCACTCTCAGGGGGCTTTTGCATTCTGTACCTGTTTACTCACTTCTGCTATGAATTTCATTTTTTTTTCTCCTTGCAACCTAATTCTCTAGTTGACTCCTAACAACCTTTTTGGACTTACATGAGAAATATTACCTCCTCTGGGAAATTACAGACAGCCTTGCCTGTCAGCCCTTCCCCAACCCTTAGAACCTATTATGAGCCAAGCATGTCTGCTTTATGTCTTTTATCAAGATACAGATTCCCCAGGCCTAGTGCTTCTTAGGAAGGGGCTCTGTCTGCTTCACCATTCTGTCATGACAAGCATGTAGAAAAGTGTTATCATATCATACATAATACTTTATAACAAAATACAGAATATATATCCTTGCTTATATATAAAGAATTTTAATATACATATGTATAGTAGTTCCCTGTGACTGCTATAACAAAACTGGAAAAACCCAGGGAAAAGATCCCCGCCCTGGAGACTTTAAAAGTAACCTGGCCCTGACTATACCTTGATTTTGATCCAGTGAAGCTGACTTTGGATTTCTGACCTGTAGAACTGTGATAGAAAAAAAAAAAACAAAAAAACAAAAACGTGTTTTAATCCACCAAGTATACAGTTTCTAGAGTTGCATTCCTTGGTTCATGGCCCCTTCCTGTGGTATAATGTCTTGCTTTAGTGTCTCATGACTTTCTTCCTCTGTATCAGTTCTTCTGTGTCAAATCTTTCAGGATTATCTTCCCACCTTGATATTCTTAACTTAATCACAACTACAAAGTCGCTTTTGAGATTATGGTAACATTCACAGGTTGAAGAGATTAGAACCTGGACATCTTTGAGTGCTATTGTTCAGCCTACCACAATATGTTAGTCTTGTTTTATTTTTAAGCTAAACTTTAAAGAGAGGAGAATGAAAAAAATATGGAAAACTTATCTCAAATGTTAAAAGCATTCACATAGTGTTATTTTATTTCTTTCTGTGTGTGGTTTCTACACAGGGGTATTTATGTGAATGATCAACATCATAATTCTGCAAACTATTAGGCAAATGTCATAAGCTAAAATATAATGAAGAAGGCAAAAATTGCTTTTAATTATTTCCTTGAACATAATACATGGAACTATTATGGTTTGCATCTGTCTCCAGATCATGTAGTAGCTTTATCTTGTTGATTTCTTATGTTCTGTTTTCTAATTTTGACCTATTTAATGATTCCTAGAGACAAAGGCTTACTGATAAGGCGTCATTTGAGGAGAAGGTTCTGCTATCGGCAATGTTTGAGGCATTCAGTCTAAGGACTCACTTAATGAAGGAAAATGTTGAGAATACTTGTTCATTTGTTCATGTGTTCATCTATTCTTTTAACATCCATGTAACTACTGGTTTTCATCAGTATCATTCCTATATAATAGTATAGAAAGATAAATCAGTACTCATTGGAAATATTCACAGTCTAATACAGTACTGTTTTCAGGTACTTCCATTTTGGGATTATCTTCCCTATCTGGGTCAGACCATACTTTAGTTTTTTTTGAGTCACAATGAGACAAAAATGTCAGAATATCTAACAGTTTCATATACCTATATTTTTGTCCAGAATTATGTCCAAATGTGGAGTTAAGTTTTCTCTGTTGGTAATTGGAGGTGGACAATGACAGGAGGCACGCCTAGGGCCTTATAACCTTATAGCTTTGTATTTGCTTGACGTACCTTTCTTCAAGGCCATGTGTGTTACAGCCCTTCTTAGAGACAAGTTAAGGGCCCATAATTAAATCCATGTACAACTTTCTTTTAACCTACTAGAAATAAAAAGCAGCATGTCTTATAAAGTAAACAGAACTTCTAAACAAGTGTTTTTAAATTAAGGAATCAAATAATAAAAGTATTTTCAACACAAACAAGCAGTCTGAAGAAGTGCCAAATAACTCTTTGCCTACATTGCTTTAAAAACGGTTCAGTTCCCTAAGATCAAGAATAAAATAAGGATGTGTACTTTTTACTTCTACCCAGCACTCTAATAGAGGTTCTAGACAAGGCAATTAGGCAGATAAAGAAATTTTTAAAAAATCTAGATTAAAAATGAAGAAGTAAAACTATATCCATTGGCAGATAACCTGAGGTTGTAAATAGGAAATTCTAAAGAATTCCTCTATAAAACTATTAGAGCTAATAAATAAATTTATCAAGTTTGCAGGGTTCAAGATTAATATACCATCAATTATATTATAAAGCTGGAAAAATAAAAGATCAATATCCCAAATCAGTTGTAGTTCTGTACACTAGCAATGGACAATCAGAAAATAAATTTTAAAAAAATTTCATTGATAATAGCATATAAAAAACAAAATATGTAAGAATAAATTTAACCAAAGAATTAAAATATATGTACTCTAAAAAATTTAAAACACTGTTGAAAACAATTAAAGATGGCTTAAGTAAATGGAAAGATATACCATGTTTATGGACCAGAAGACTTAATAGTGTTAAAATGTCAATACTCCTCAAATTGATCTACAGATTCAATGCAATCCCTATGGAAAAAAATTTCAGCATGTGTATATATATATATTTTTTAAGATTTTATTTATTTTTATTTTTAGAGGGAGAGGGACGGAGAAAAAGAGGGAGAGAAACATCAATGTGTGACTGCCTCTCGCATGCCCCCTACTGGGGACCTGGTCCACAACCCAGGCACGTGCCCTGACTGGGAATCAAACCGGTAACCCTTTGGTTCGCAGGCCAATGGTGAATCCACTGAGCTATACCAGCTGGGGCAGTACTTTTTTAAATAAAAATTGACCAACTTTATCCTAAAATTCACATGGAAACTCAAGAGACCAAGAATAACTAAATTATCTTGAAAGATATAAAAAAAGTTGGAGGACTCACACTTCCCGATTTCAAAGCTTACTACAAAGCCACAGCATTCAAGACAGTGTAGTACTAACATGTGGATAGACATATAGATAAATGAAACTGAATCGGAAATCCATGAATAAACCCTACATTTATGCTCGACTGATTATTAAGGACTGTGCCGAGGCTATTCCATGGGGTAAGAATAGCATCTTCAACAAATGATACTGGAACCCCTGAATATCCACATGCAAATGGTACTTGACCCCTTTCTTACACCATGCACAAAAGTTAAGTGGATGATAAACCTAAATTAATAGCTTAAACTATAAAACTCTTAAAACAGAGGTAAATCTCCATGATTTGGCTAGGTAAAGTCATTTTAGATACAACACCAAAAGTACTAGCAACAAAAGAAAATATAGATAAGTTGGGCTTCATCAAAATTAAAAACTTACATGTTGCAGAGGACATTATCAAAAATGTGTACAGACAGCCTCCAAAAGGGATAAAATATTTGTAAATGGTATATCTGATAAGAGACTCATGTTAATAATATATAAAGAAATCTTACAAGTGAAGAATAAAAAGACAAATAACCTGGTTGGATAATGATCAAAGGATTTAAATATAGTTCTCCAAAGAAGATATACAAATGGCTAATAAGCACATGAAAATAAGATCAACCTCATTAGTCATTAGGGAAATACAAATCAAATCATAATGAGATATAACTTCACACCCACTACAGTGGCTACAATAAAAAAGACAAAAAATAAGTGTTGATCGGGATGTGAAGAAATTGGAACTCTTATCCATGGCTGGTGGGAATGTGGCCGCTGCTTTGAAAGCTGTTCAGCAGTTCCTTAAAAAGATAAACATACAGTTACTGTATGACACAAAAGAAATAAAATATATGCCCAAGAGAAATTAAAACACATTCACATAAAACATACAAAAATACTTAGCATTACTCCTGACTGCTGAAAAGTGGGAACACCTCATATTTTTATTAACTGATAAATGGATAAATAAAATGTGACATGTCATATAATGAAAACCATTGGACAATTAAAAGAATAATACATGGAAACCTACTACGACATAGATGAATCTTGACATCATTACATTAAGTGAAAGAAGTCAGTCACAAAAGATAACATCGTATATAATACTATTTACCTGAGATGTCCAAACCTGTCAAAACTATAGAGACAGTAGGTAGTGTGTGTCTGGGCCTGAGAGGGAGCAGGGAGGGATTCTATACATCAGTCAGCTCAGACGGCCAGACAGAATGTCATAGACGGGGGTGGCTTTAAAGAAATGTATTTTTGTCACAGTTCTGAAGGTTAGAAGCCTGAAATCAGGATGCCAGTGCCATTTGGCTCTGATGAGAGCCCAGCTTGCTTCCTGCCTTACAGCCACATTCTTGCCATGTCCTTTCATGGCAGAGAGAGAACAGGCTCTTCGGTGTCCTTATAAAGGGTGCCGATCTCATCACAAGGTCCCTACCCTCCCTACCTCACCTAAACCTAACTACTTCACAAAGACACTGTCTCCAAACACCATCATATTCAGGGTTAGGGCTTCAGTATCTGACTTTGGGGAGGACGCAGTGCTGTTCCAAAACTGATTGCGGTAATGGTTATACAACTCTGTGAATATACTAAAAAGCATTGAATTATTAACTTTAAATGCATGAATTGTATATGAATTATGTTTCAAAAGTAAAAAAAAATAAATTCTGAAATCTAATTAATGGAAAATTTATAATTTATAATAACTCAAAAGAATAATTTAGTGCAAAATATGTGTAACAAGTCTATGTATGTTTACATACATATGAAGGGGACTCCACCCAAAAATGGAATTATCTTATGGAGGGCGGGCCCCTTGTAGTACAGGCTTCCCCCACTGGGTGAGTATACTAGGAATCCATCTGTATCAGTGTTCCAGCTGGTATTGTTGTGAGAGGCTGCTTTTGGCTTCAGTGAATTTTTTGAAGACTCTCCTCAACGTGTTAGCGCAATTCATGTTGGGTGATTTATGAGCACACCTTCCCTGCACTGAGTGTTCCTCGGTTTTTGACCAAAATTGGCATGACCTGCATCCATGCCCCTTCCCTATTTATCCAGTCTCACCCCAAGCTACTTTCTTTTGTTTGTTTCCCTGGATGAAAAAAGTCCCCAAGGGGAAACATTTTGCTGACATGGAAGAGGTGAAGCAAAGAACAGCATGAGCGCTAAAAGGCATCAAAATTGATGAGCTCAAAAACTGTTTGGAACAGCGGGGAAAAGCCTCGATAGGTGTACGGCTTCAAATGGAGAGTACTTTTAAGGTTACTGAAGTAAGAATAAATACACAATTTTTTATTTAAAAATTTTGCTTTTTGGGTCCCTCCTCATATGTGTATGTATACATACACATACACACATTCACAGACATCTCTAAACTATTGGCACTAGGGATTTTGAATTATTTGGAGGAATTTTTTTAGAATGTTTTAAGTTAGGAATAGACTTAAATTCCTATTTAAGGAATGTTTTATGTTAGGAATAGACGTGTAAATATGTAAACTTAATTAACTGTGGAACATGCCAGAAGAGAAATATGAACAAAGTATTCTGATTGTGGGGTAGTTTTAGCAACAGCGCTTTAGAAGAGTGAGGATATTTGGCCTGGCTCTTGAAAAAGGAAAGGGCGCACGGTGTTTGGTAAAGATGACTAGTACTGTGTTGTTACTGCATAGGCAACCTGGCCCTCGGTGGGTCTGCCTAGGACCAGCAAATACTGTGTGGGTTCTTGAGTTTATGTAAGAAAAGATTTCACAACACAAGTCCAGGTGACTGTGAGAGTACATCTGTTAAAACTGGGGACCGTAAAATAAGGAAGGGCTTAGGGTAGAAGCAGCAGCAGAGAGAGCCCAGGCTGAGGTACCTTAACTCACTGGGAAGTCGGAGACAAGGTGGCCTTGAGAACAGATTCAGGGGATTAGTTTGGAACAAACTGCCACTGTCCCTTGCTCCCCTGATTGCAAATCGTGGGATCCCTTAGAGTTTAGGAGATGTGGGCCTCTGGGGGTAAGACGAGAGAAGAAGAGGGAAAAGGGAATGGTGAGGGCTGGGTCCTTTGTCTTGAGCTTTTATTTGTCTCTTGCGGGTGAGAATTTTAGGGAGGCCTCAGGGGAGGGTTCCAGCAGGTGGTCCCTCAGTTCCTAGGTGTGCTCTTTCAGAATCGTGGCCTCCACTGATTGGCCAGTGCCAGGTATGGAAAGCAGGACCAATAAAATGGGACTTGTCCAGTCAAGATAGGATAAAGTATATGAAAGAAAGTGGAGTCAGTCATGTCAACAAGATGGCTACCAGTCAACAATGACACTTTGGTTCAAGAGGGAAACTACCTAAGTCACACCAGACACATCTGGCAAGGAGACACACCCAAGATATCTGCACATGTGATCAGAACAGCCACGTCTGCAGAGCGGGACCATCCATAGACAGGGTCTGGGCAAATTCCCTACTTGCCATCAGAGGTGCCAAAACACTTATCAAGACACCCAGAAGGCACCACTTTCAAGGCACCACTTTCAAGGCACAACTGAGGCAGGCTCCAGGCCACTGCTGAGAGAGCTGAGCTTCACACACCGGAGCGCTGCTCCATGCCATGCTGATCCCCCTGGCATCAGCCACCGGAGGCTCTGCCCTGCTCCCCACCTGGCCCGGGGCATTCTTCCTGGCAAAACACTGACGGCTTCCTTGCTCACCGCGCTGTCTGCTGGACCCGCAGACTGAGACTCTGCGGGTTCGTTATGCCCCAGTTCTCTCATATGAGCTCATTTACTGATTGCTTGAGTGACTAGTATTGTTACAGGTTAGTATAGATTTATATTAAGTATGCATTAATAAAAGCTGAATGAACCTGCATTAATAAAGTCCAAGTAAATAGCATAAGTCACCTTCATTGGCTCCCTGTTATTTCTTGGTGCCGGTGTCACCTGTAGAATTGGTGGTCATATAAGTGGCTTGGTGCTTCTGGTTCTTAAGGCCTCGGTCAGGTGATACGACAGGGGACTGAAAGCTGGCTTATAGGAAAGACTATGTCACAAACATGATGTTCTCGACACCAGGAGAGGGGGTCATTAATAATTGCAGCTGGTCCTGGTGTTGCCTACCTGGATGTGCTGTTTTTCTGGATCTGGAGCTGAAATACAACTGATGCTTAGATGTTCTTTCTATTGGGGTGACCTTCTGTATCTGGCTATAAATTGCGTGGCCTTTTTGTTCAGCTGTCTGTCTCTGTTGCCCTCTTTCACTTCTGGCTTACTGACCTGTCTCAGTGTCACTAAGACATAGGCAGGTGATAGAAGACAAGGTTAGAAATGTCAGTTGGACTTAACTTATGTAGGAACTCATGTGCTAAAAAGATTTTTAACTATTCAAGGCACTTTTTTAAAGCATGTGTAATGTTTGAACTTACTTTTTAATTTTAAGGGACTCATCTAACAGAGCTTCAGTGTTAACTACAATTATTTTTAGGATAAAATTACTTATATATGTATCAACATAGAATGGAACATAACTTCTTATATTTATAGGACATGAGCTATCTACTGAAAGAGACACAAAATTTTAAATTTAAAGTTTGGAAATTTGTTGTTCTCTGAAAATATCTACAAATGCTTAGAGGCAAAAGAACAATACCTCTGTAATTCTGCTCTAGGACAGTTACCAATCTTTTCCCTCTGGTGACACGTTTACCTAATAATGTTTCCCTAGACAATGCTCATCAGAAGTGAATATTCCACAAGAGCTGCCCGTAGAGAAAATTGCCTGAGGTTATGTGAAACCCAGGAACCCCTGTCCCAACTGCCCCCTTTATCTTTTCCTCTGATTCTTAGAATCTTGAGATATTACTTAAGAAAGGAGGGCTGTTAACCAAGGCTGTTGTACTAAGAGTCAGTGTTTATTTTAGAAAGATAATTCAGGCTTCGGGGTTGATGATGTATTGGATAAAGGAAAAATTAAAAGTAGAGAGAACAACCAGGATCGAGTTGCAGTGGCCCCTGTGAGAGTGTGAAGAGACTGAGTCCATGGGGATGGGGACGGCATACAAATTTGCGAGTCAGGAGGGATAACGCTGATAAGCTGTGGAGAAATAGGGTGGAATCAAGAATAAATGAAAGTTGGGTCAGTGATGGATGGAGACACTATCAAGGAAAGGAACAGCTTAAGAGTGGACTGAGCAGAACAATTGTTAGAGATGTAAAAAACCCCAATTGAAAGTATTTGATTTAAAGTCAGAAGAAAGAAGTTTTACAATGAGATATTTGGGATATAGATTTTGGAATAGATTATAGGTGGCGAGGTAGGTGGTGTAAAGGATGTTGACATTTGGAAGAGGTGCAATATTTTTATTGGACAGGGTGGTAGAAGCATCATTCACCTACTGTGTGCTTCCTGCCTCCTTGCTGACTGGAAGCTTATTGCTACAAGTCAGTTGGACAGCTCTAAACTTGGAAAGATCTTTATTTTTAGGTCTAAATGTAGCTTCCTCCACCCATTGGTTCCAAAGTAACTGTATTCTATTTGTTAACCCAAAAATAAAAGGCCAAAGTGAGAGGCAGCAATCATTTACTTGAGATAAATAATAATAATAATAATAATAATAATAATAGTAGTAATAGTTATTCAGGAAGCACTGACTCAGGCAGAAGCCTAAATAGTGTTGCAAGGTATTTATAGGTACGCTAACATAGTGATACTAATTCTGAACAATGTTTTTAATAGTCCAGTTGCCATCAGTTCTGTAGTCATAGTATCTCCTTTTTTGTTACTCTTGCAAATAGTCTTTGGAAAACAAGATTGCTTTAGAGTTAGGTAACAAGTCACTCTGCCCTGCGTTAACATTCTAGAGGTCTGAGGCCGAAAATGTGCAAGGCAGTCCTGTGGCTTGGCAGCTCTGGCTCCATGTCGAAGCAGTTCCATATATGACAGGGTCTGTCCAGAAAAAATCCAGCCCCTGTTAATACAGCGAGAATAGTTTGTGTTACATTGCTATAACCTGGCAGCCAAAGAGAGTGGACTGGAATAAGCATGCACAAACAATGATGACTTCACTGTACTAGTCAGTGGGGGCTGTAGGCGCTGTTGAGTGAGCATGATTGAGAAGGCCCAGCTATGGGCAACTGATGATCGGTGGCTTCATCACGACAACACACCCACTCATACATCACATCTTGTGCAGAGTTTTTTGGCAAAACATCAAATCACCCAGGTGATTCAGCACCCCACAGCCCAGATTTGGCGCCCTGAGACTTCTGGCTTTTCCCAAAACTAATAGCATCTTTGAAAGGAAGAAATTTCAGGCCATTGATGAGATTCAGGAAAATATGATGGGGCAGCTGATGGCAATTGAGAGACCTATGTGAGGTCCCAAGGTACCAACTTTGAAGGGGACTGAGGCTTCATTGTGCTATGTACAATGTTTCTTGTATCTTGTATCTCCTTCAATAAATGTCTCTATTTTTCATATTATATGACTGGATACTTCCTGGACAGACTATAATAAATAACAAATTAAAAACAAGTCTGAAATATTGTTTTCTTAAGAGTATTTTAAAACTCTGAAAATATATGTAATGCCCCTACATTTGTGAATTTGGCTAAACATCGAGCGTGTATCGTGGTCTGACTCTTATATAATTTCTAGTTCGTTCCTTATTGTGTTCTCTTTTCTACAGTATGTTTCCATTTGACAATAAGTTCTTAAATGATAGCAAAAGGAACATGAGGTCCCCATATCACTTTCAACCACATATTTCATGTCCCAAGTGCTGCAACCATACTGGACTTCTTTCCACTATTCCCCATGCACCTTCTGTTCTTGCACAGCTCCGTTCCTTTGCCTACATTCTTCTCTCAGTCGCTGTCTTTCTTTTCTTTTTAAGGTGAACTTTTCTACTGATATTTTGAGCCCTAAATTATGGCAGTTTCTTTGGTTCTTCAAAGAACATTTCTTTATCAGTCTGGTTGGTTGTACATTTTCACAAAAAATGTAGTCAGGCTTTTACACCGAGCATGATTTATGTTAGACTTTATCTCTTTGCAAGTTTTTCTCCCCTTCCAAATTATTAGCCTCCAATTATTAGCTCATGTATTCATTAATTCAGGACATCTTTATTAAAAACCTGTGTGCCAAGAACTATGGCATACCTTGAGTACATAGTGTCAGACAAAACATACGTGAACTTTCCCTCATGGAACTTGGAGCTTGCAGTGTTGTAGTTGAGAGAGATCTTAAGAAAATATATACACAGAAATTATATATGATTGTATAAATTTTCTGAAGTGATATAAAAAGGATCAGGGCACTGTGAAAGAATAATGGGGGGATCACTCAGATTGGAGAATCAGAGTAGGCCCCTCACTCTAAGGATCTAAAAAGTGAAGGCTGAGCAGGTGTGTGATAGGGAAGGAACAGATCTTCAGCCGGAGTGGGTACTTAAATACGGTCTCTTGAGTAAATAGGAGCTCAATGTTCCCAATATTCTATTCTTCCACTTTCTTCAGGCCATGTTAATAGTACTTTTGTGTAAGTTTTGTTTTCAAAACCACCTTAAATACTTCTTGGTAGATGAAATTTACATTAAAATAAAAAAATGCATAGTTTATTTTGTATAGTGACTTTTAATGCATTTTCATTCTGTAGTTTAAAAAAAACTCCTGCCAGGTAGCTCCATTGGTTAGAGCATTGTCCTGATATGCCAAAGTTGTGGGTTTGATTCTCAGTGAGCACATGCAAGAATAAACCAATGAATGCATAAATAAATGGAACAACAAAGTCTCTCTCTTTCTCTGTGTATCCCTCCCATCCCTTCCTCCTCCTCTCTTCCTCTTCCTCTCCCCTTTTCTTTTTCTCTCTCTTCTCTAAGATCAATTTTTAAAAATCCTGAAGTCTGTTTTTTAGGAACAGCTGTAAAATTTTGTTATCTCCCATTCTGAGTATAGATGTCCAGTTGCCTTTGGGTACCATATTGTAGAACTGTGTTTTTTCTCTGTATCGTCTTTCATATAATAATGAGTTGCAGCTCATTACTCTAGCTTTTTGAACACTCTAAATCTTGATTCTGACATTTAACATGTTAGTGATATTAGTGACAACTCTCAGCTTTACATCATCTCAAAATTTGATGAGCATGCCATCTGTGTCTTTATCTAAGTTCTTTATCAAAATGTTGAATGAAAAGGAACAAGCATTACCCCCTCAGCATGCAGCTATAGGGAGACATACTGATATATTAATCAATTTTGGGGGGGCAACTATAAAAATCCATCTCAGTCCCTAGAATTGTTTCCGAGGGTATGAGAACAGAGCTTTTGTCAGATTACTTTCTATGTGTAACATCCTCTTCTTTCTTCTCTACCAGTCAAGTAAATGCATGAGAAATAAATTACATCACTTTCTCTGGAGTTGATCTCGATAATCCCATTGTGATGCTTATTGTGTGTTTCTTTATTAAAATATTCACAAGCTTTTTAATAGTATGTTCATGGATTACTTCGTCAGAATTGGACATTGTCATAGCTTCGGCATAACCTCGTATCAGAACTTCCCCTCCGGCTAGGCCTAGCCCTCCTGGGCAAAGGTAAGGTCTCAAAGGCTTGAAACCCAGGCCAAGTTACCCAGCACCGGGACAGAATGAGTCCTTTCACAGCTGTTCGTTCCTTTCAGGTAAGCAACGCTGTTCAGTAGGCAGACAGGGCCATGGTGGGGATGTAACTGCAGAATATATTCCCTACACTGATTGGATTTGCGTCTTTGCTTTACTGTGTTTATTTTCTATATTCTGTATGTTGGTCTGCAGATAACAGCAGTTCCAATTATTAGTCTTCAATTCCTATTCAATTACTTTCTCCTTACAAGGATTCAGGCCTTCTCTACTTTTGATTCCAGTCTTGTTTTCAGTTTTATATTTTTTCCTGTCCATTTTTCCGCCCTTTTCTTCAAGTTTGGCTTAGAGACCTACAGTTCATGACATCTACAAAAACAGGCTTTTTGTTGTTTCTCCTATTAGAACTTAATTGTTTGCCTACAGGTCTATTATAATTCACAGCCTAAAATAATTTTATTCTTCAGTACTGTCTGTACTGCAAGCACTTTATTCGCTATCCTCTTCTTTCTCAAAAACTTCTAAGAAAAAGAAAACTATTAATATCATAATATCCCCTCTATTTACCCCAAGTCCCTTAACCTCATACGTAAGACTAAGTCCCAGGAACTACTTTGCAGGTTTCTCCTCAGTTATATTCCTTCCCACTTACATCATCAGTGTCAGTCACCATCAATTTATTTGATGAATTTTGACAGGCTTTTCTTGAATAATAGAGTTATGCTTGGGGAACGTGAGGGGCAAGATATTTGGTTTTTGAATACATGCTATATGTTAGGTACTTGGCCGGGGGCTTTGGTTATTTTATAACATGTATTTAATAGGAATAAAATGTTTGGGGCCCACACAGCCCACTCTCGATGTGATATCACATTGGAAGAAACAGAAACATTTAGAATTCTTGAGATGATACAAAGGATCGGGAGGGTGGATTACCATGCTAGAGACATTAAATATATCATTTTTCTCATTGCCATTCCAACAAATGTCCACTGCAGTCTTCAAGCAGGAGAAGAATAACAAGAGTTATCTGAAAGGTCCTAATGATAGTTTCTGTGCCCTTATGTTTTATACCTGAAGTTGAACAAAATTTCCTGGGAAATGTTCTCTCTTGAGTGCCTGATCAAACTGATGTATTAATACGCCACTTTAAATTTCCAAGCATGAGGACAAACAGAAGTAACCTCAGACACCAGGACCCATTGCTGTCTATGTGGGGAGCTAAGGAAGCAAGGAGAACCTCCTTCCCCCGAGGAGGAAGGGCGTCATGGCTCCTGGCCCTGCCCTGTGTTTCCTGCCCCCACAGCGTGATTTTGTTGTTCTTGAGACTCAGTCTTTTGGTCTCAAGCCTCGCTTGACAGCCTAGACTTCCCCTTCTTGCCGGCCTCCGTCACTGTCTCTCTGCCCGACATGTAAAGTTCCTGGAGAGAGGCTCTAACTGAGCTGCTGCGTGCTCTCATCTTAGTCCATGCACATCCCTGTTTTAGTCTTAATTCAGTTTCATAATTTTCCTTTTACTCTGTATCCCCAATCCTATGAACTTTCCTCATATTTAATTAAAAAACTTCCAATCTTGACATCTATTAATATTCTAGTATATATATTCCAAAAGTATAAATATAAATAAATATATAATTATTTTGATTGTGCTTTACCTTACATTTATAATATATATTTTTCTTATTCTTTAACTTTTATTGCAGTACAATTGGCAAGTAAAAGTTGTATATATGTGAGGTATACAACTTGATTATTTGATGTATATTTACACTATAAACTGATCACCACAATCAAACTAGTTAACATATCCATCACCTCATCTAACTAGCATTTTGTGTGTATGTTAAGAACAATTAAGATCCACCTTCTTAGGAAGTTTAAGTATATAACGTGGTATTATAGTCTTTATGCTGTAATAGCAGACCTCAAGAACTTATTCATTTTGTACAACTGAAACTTCGTATCCTGTATACCAACATCTTCCCATGTTCTCTGGCCCCAACCTCTGGCAACCATCATTCTGCTGCATGCTTCTTAGAGTTCAACTATTTTAGATCCCATATATATGTGAAATCATGCAGTGTTTTTCTTTCTGTGTCTGACTTCTTTTACTTAGTATAATGTACTTTGAGTTCATCCATGTCGTTGCAAATGGCAACATTTCCTTCTTTCTTAGGGCTGAGTAACATTCCAGTGTGTGTGTGTGTGTGTGTGTGTGTGTACATGTGTGCACATGCACACAGTTGTAAATAATGCTTCAGTGAGAGCATAGGTATATCATGGGCATAGTGTTTTTATTTCCTTTGATTATAACCTGTGGTGGGATTGCTGGATCATAAAATAATTCCATTTTTAATTTTTTCCTGATAAATAATGATAGCTAACATTTATTATTTACAATATGTTTTACTGTTCTCTGAATACTCTGCCTCTCTTTAGTAACTCATTTTATTCTGCAGGATCAGTTAGGTATTATTTTCGCTCCCATGTTATGTATAAGTAATGAAGTTAAGGAGCTTGCATAAGCTTTACCAACTGGGAAAGGCAGACTTTGTCTTCTCATCCATCTCCTTTGGTTCTAGGGTGTGTCGTTTAATATATTAGCTGCCTCTGTTCTTCTGTATGTAGACGAGTTTATTCTTTGGGGGGATTTGCATAGTATTCCATCTTTTACATATATTTAGCATTTTACATTTCTTTTTCAAAGGTGATAAATTATGCAGGCTTCATTCAAACCTTGGCCAGTCAATTAGGGATGTTGTAAATAGTCCAATAATGACATTATGTGCTACAGGATGATCACTAGGTAGCCAGTGGATAGTACAAGTATAATTTAACAGGAAAACAAATACTAGGAACAAGATTATTAACCAAAAAAGGGGAAATATACCAAGATATTAATAACTGGTAACCTTTAAATGGTGAGAATGTTTCCTTCCAACACTTTCCTCTGTATTTACATTTTCTGTATCTCTCCATAGAGAATTGTA
This sequence comes from Mormoops blainvillei, assembly GCA_004026545.1. Classification (NCBI taxonomy): domain Eukaryota; kingdom Metazoa; phylum Chordata; class Mammalia; order Chiroptera; family Mormoopidae; genus Mormoops; species Mormoops blainvillei. Next base: position 36,923 of record PVJD01007454.1, read on the forward strand.
CTGTTGAAAAGCCCTCAGATTTTGAGTTTCAATGTGGAATTAAAGCCAGAGCCAGATTTTTGGCTTTGTGGTACATTGTGTCCCTGAATTTTGAATAACATAGGTATGAATTGATTTCACCTGAGCATTTCCACCAGTTCCCAAAAAAAAAAAAAAAAATTTACATTCTAAAATAGCTTACTTGACACTATCTCTACTCTCCTGAATGATAAGACTTGCAGATTTTTATCTCATCTCTTTTTCTGAGTCATTTTTTGGGACATGGGAAGGATGAGTACAGTACATTTTAAGTCCAGATGGAATAATTTACTACTTTCCTGGTTCAAAGCTATATTTCAAATATACACAGCTATAGCCCTGGCTGGTGTAACTCCGTTGGTTGAAACATCATCCTGCAGACTGAAAGGTCACAAGTTCAATTCCCAGTCAGGGAACATACCCAGGTTGCAAGTATAACCCCTGGTCAGAGTGAGTACGAGAAGTCAACCAATGGATGTCTCTCTCTCTCTGTCTCTCAAAGCAATGAAAAAATGTCCTTGGGTGAGGATAAAAACACTGAAACTAAAAACAAATATACACAACTATAGCCCCAACATCCTAAATTGACGAGGATTGTAAAGAGATCCTTTTAAAACTAAGACGGTCGTGTAGATAGAGCATGATGTAGAACAAAGGAAGCTGTCCTGAACACTTCCTAAATTGTATCTGTAATTACTTAGGTGAAATTGTTACCACATTTTGAGCATTATAAAGTTGCAGAATTTCATGTACCATAATCCAATGAAGAGAGTTTGACACAATAAATTATGGGAGGCCCTGTAATTAATTTAAAAGAGCTTGGAACAAAGTAAGAGGGATCTCAATACCTGACATCAAACTATATTACAACACCACTGTAATCAGAACTGTTTGATACTGGCATAAGAACAGATACATAGATCAATGGAACAGAATAGAGAGCCCAGAAATAAACCAATGTCTCTGTAGTCAGTTAATACAGGACAAAGGGGGCAAAAGCAGAAAATGGAGTAAAAATGGCCTCTTCAACAAATGGTGTTGGGAGATCTGGACAACTACATGCAAAACAATGAAACTCGACCACCAACTTATACCATGCACAAAAATAAACAAGATGGATAAAAGACTTAAATATAAGTCATGACACCATAAAAGTCCTAGAGGGGAACATAGGCAGGAAAATCTCAAATATTTCAGGCAGCAGTATTTTCACTGATATGTCCCCTAGAGCAAGGGACATAAAGGAAAGAATAAACAAGTGGGACTTCATTAAAATAAGAAGCTTCTGCACGGCTAAAGAAAACATCAGCAAAATGAAAAGGGAACCAACTGTATGGGAAATATATTTGCCAACGATACCTCGCACAAGGGTTTGATCTCCAAAATATTTAAAGAACTCACATGATTCCACTCCAGGAGGACAAACAATCCAATTAAGAAATGGGCAAAGGACCTGAACAGACACTTCTCCAAGGAGGACATTCACAGGGCCCAGAGACACATGAAAGGATGCTCAGCATCACTAGCCATCAGAGAGATGCAAATTAAAACCACAATGAGTTGTCACTTCACACCAGTCAGAATGGCCATCATAAATCAACAAACAGCAAGTGCTGGTGAGGTTGTGGAGAAAAGAGAAGCCCAATACACTGTTGGTGGGAATGTGGGCTGGTGCAGCCACTGTGGAAAACAGTATGGAATTTCCTCAGAAAACTAAACTGAAACTGTCTTTTGACTGGCAATTCCACTGCTAGGATTATACCCTAAGAACCTCGAAACACCAGTTCAAAAGAACCTATGTAACCAAATGTTCATAGCAGCACAATTTACAACAACCAAGTGCTGGAAGCAACCTAATTGCCCAACAGTAAATGAGTGGATCAAAAAGCTGTGGTACCTTTACACAATGGAATGCTATGCAGCAGAAAGAAAGAAAGAGCTCCTATCCTTCGCAAGGGCATGGATGGAACTGGGGAGCATTATGCTAAGTGAAATAAGCCAGGCTGTGAAAGACAGATACCATATGATCTCACCTATACATGAAACCTAATCAACAGAAGAAATAAGCAAGCAAAATATAACCAGAGACATTGAAATAAAGAACAAATGGACAATACTGGGGGTAGAGGGTGGAGGGATAATGGGCGAAAAGAAGGGGAAGGGTCGTCAAGTAACACGTATAAAGGACCCATGGACAAAGCCAAAGTGGGGAAGGATTGAGGGTGGGAGGTTGGGGTGGGTGGGGCAGGGGAAAGTGGGTTTGGAAAAGGGAGACAACTGCACTTGAACAACAATAAAAAAATGAAAACACAATATAGGTTCTGGATAAGAAACACAGAAGGAGGCATTTAATTGGTTAGGGGTGTGAAGTGCGAGGGGACAATAATAATAATTTTAATGTAAGTATTTTTAAAGTCTTTTGACCTAATTTTCATCTTTAGTAACCTTCAAACTACATTTGTTTAATATTTTATATATGCCTGCTCAAATTAGCATGGAACTCTTAATTGCCATATATGAAATCCTCATCATTACTTGCTCTATGAGTTTGAGCAACAAACAGACAAAAAGTCACAGTAGTACTCTGCCAATCCCTGCATGCCACACAATATTGGACCTTGAGGAGAAAGCAGCATTCTTGAGAAGACTCAAGATATTGGATCGTCTTCCTCTGTGGGATTTCTCAACATGGGTGTACCTTCCTACCTCTCATCCCCATCTTAAACACTGATGTTATACCTTTTCTGTTGGAGAGTAGTAATAGTAGCAACAATGGCTAACTCCTTGTTTCAGACCCTGTAATCTACAGAAAAAGTATCCGAAATAGGTGTAATAATTATCTCCATTTTTCAGACAAAGATATCGAGACTTGAAATCGTCAATGATAGACACAAACTAATACCACTAGTAATAAGTGGCCTGGTTGACTTTAAACTTAGGTCTTTCCTATTTCTAAGTATGTGCTGTCATCTGTCACGGCACCATGCCTCTTTAATGTCAACCGCATACTCACTGAGTGATTGCTCTGTGGTCAGCACTGTTCAAGTGCTCTCTCTTTATCGACATAATAACCTTATGCAGTCAGTACTATTATCATCCCCATTTTACAAATCAGAGTTTGCAAATGTCTTCTGTAAATGTCCAGATAGTAAATATTTTCAACTTTGTGGGTCATACTGTCTCTTTCACAATGTCACTTCTGTCCTTGCAGTGTAAAGGCCACCATAGACAATGCTCAAACAAATGGGTGTGGTTCCGTTCCAACAAAACCCTATTAACAAAAGCAGGTGAGGCTGGAATTGACCTGCAGGTCACAATTTGCCAGGCTTTGTTATAGATAATAAAATTAAAGCTTAGAGGATTTAGGCAGATCTCGTGGAAGCGAGATAATAGGCCTAGGCAGCTTCATATCAAGGTCTGGCTTCTCACCCACATGTTTTATTGTCTTCCTTAACCATAGGGCTCATTGTTCTCTTCGGTGGGTTGAATTATGTTCTCCCAAAAGATATATTTAAGTCCTGACACCCAAGTACCTGTGAATGTGACCTTATTTGCAAATAGGATATTTGCAGATACAATGAAGTTAAGGATATTGAGATCATCTTGCATTTAGAGTGGGCTCTAAATCCAATGACAGGCATCTCTATAAGAGAAAGGAGAAGGATATTTGAGATACAGGAGCACATGTGGAGAAAAGGCAGAAATTGGACTTGTGCTACCACAATCCAAGGGATGCCAGAAGCCACCAGAAACTGGAATACCAAGGTAGGTTTTCTCCTATACACTTCAGAGGGAGCACAGCCCTACTAACACCTCAATTCAGACTCCCGGCCTCCAGAACTATGAGAAAATGAATTTTTATCATTTGAAGTCACCAAGTTTGTGGCAATTTGTTATGGCAGCCCTAGGAAAGTAATGAACTCTCTGTCTGTTGTTTTTTTGTTGTTGTTGTTCCCCTTTTCAAGGGATATTTCTAGTTGCTCTTAAGACTTTTTCCTGTTTGAAAAGGTTCTCTCCCTTTTTTGTGAATTGAAATTATCTACATCTCCTCTTCCTTGATGCCATTAGTATAATTAGGAGATTGCTGGCTTCCGATTTTCTTGAGGAAAATAAGTACCTCATCCTTCCTGCAATTTTTGTTCCTTTAGCAGGTATATGATTGAATACCCACAAATAAAATCTAAGATATCTGTTTGGCTACAGAAGACAAGATAAGTCTAAGTCTCTGGATTAGCTGATGCACAATCCATTAGGAAAGAAATTTATTGGTAAATGAAACAAATTCACCATTACCAGCACACAGTATAAATCAAGCCTGGGAGTCATATTTAATTTTATACCTTGGTGATATTTCAGAGGTTTTTACAGTTACTGGGAAGGAGTTAATGGACTGTGAATTCATTCCAGTACATTGATTTCTGCATTAGCTCAGTGAAAGATGTAGTTCTTTGGCAAAAGCAAACTTTTGCAGGTAAATTTTTTTCATCATGTAATCCATAATTTAGAATTTATAATAACAGCTGTTTTATTGTTCATGAATACAAATCATTGTGGGGATGACCCAACATTCCAACAAATAAAAAAAGATGGCGTTTCATCTCTGAAGTGTGTCCTATGCAACCAAATCACATTGTGAGCTTTGTTCTGTGCTACAGAGTTTGGAGGGCGTTGGCTCTGAATGCAGGACACCTTCATCCACCTTGTTCTGGGAAGCCATTCATTCCAGGTATTTTTGATGCCTCTCGTTTCCTCCGTTAGCAGTTTTCTTTAAATGCTGGTGTTAGTAAGATGCAGGGTACTTGTGGCAGTAGAATTCAATCCACTTAATGAAGCTTAAGCTCTAGCAATTCTCTCTTGCATGGGCTTCTTCCAAGTGGGGGTTACTAGCTAGGCTTCTCGTAGACTCTTTCGTGTGTTGAGTAGGGTGGGCCTTGCAGATCTCTGTATCTTCTATTTTTCCCTGCAATACAAACCGCACTCCCCCATCTGTTTTCATATTGGAATTATGAGCTATATTTTTGCATTGCTTTCGTTGGGGAAGAAATTTTTACTTTAGACATTTAGACTGTCACTCTAAGGGATACTAGAGGACTGCAAAGGAATAGTTCATCTGAAGAAGCCCCACTATATAGCTGATACCGTGCTGGAATGAGGACCCAGGTGTTCCCACATCCTCCACATTTTCAAGAGAAGCTAGAACTGTTTATTTTCATACAAAACCCCCAAATATGGAACTCTTGACCTCAAAATAAATATATAAGGTGCGACAAAAGTAAATTTTTCTGTCGTGAGTATGTGGAACAGTTTATTTTTTATTATTTATTAATTATTGTATTATTTTCCATATGAACTACTATAAACCTACTTTTTCCCACCCTGTATAAATAAACATGAAAATAAATAAGCAAGTAGGCTATAAATACACCGGTACGCTGGCCCAGTATAATGTCTGGATTCAGGTCAGAGCATCCTTTAGGACCTCTGAGATGCAGTGAGAAGGACTAAGACACTTACTTATTCTAAGCTTATATATTTCAGAATCTCATGGGATACTTAGAAGCATCTATTGATTCACAAATTGGCTGTTGCTCATTTTTAGAATTAGTTACATTAAACCTGCCTCAACAGTTAGCAAATGAAGTTGCTATTTTATTTATTTTTATATTGTTTTATTGTTTGTGCTATTACCATTGTCCCACTATTTCTCCCTTTGCCCCCCTCTGCACAGCCCACTCCCCACTCCCACAGTCAATCCCCACACCGTTGTCCATGTCCACAGGTTGTGCATAAATGTTCTTTGACTAATCCTTTCGCCTTCTTTCAACCAGTCCCCACCTCGCCCCCTATTTAAAGAGCTGGTTCACTGGTCATTCTGAAGATAGTCATTTCCTTTTAGACAGTTTATTAGCCATGGGTGTATGTCAGAGCTAGATAATTATGTCATATTCTATTACTTTATTTTTAACAATATGTATAATTGCAATATATAAAATGCCTATTTGTAATATTTGTGTATATATACATTATAAGTATATGTATTTATACATAACACATATATTTATGTACACATACAAAATATCACACTTAGTGGTCTTTAAGCCTATGGCTGAGCCATTAGTCACTTAGCTTCTATAGAAGTTTTTCAATTATCTCCTAAGAAGGTGACTTGTTCTCATTCTCTCTTTTCTTCCATTCAGTGGCACACCTGAATTAGGACCAGAGCTCTCAGTCAGCTTTGTAAGCCCTCCCGTGTGACATCCCATGTGGCTCCACCTAACCTAGCCAGTTTTATACTTCTCCCCAACCTCAAATCTTACGCAGAAGATTTCTCTATTGATTTATGAACATTTTACGTTCATTTTCATCTTCTTAATTTAATCTGTGGTATCTCTCCTGCCTAGATTGCCATCTGCATATCTTTTTTTTTTTTTGAGTTCTGCGATGCTTCATAGGGTATTTATTTTAAGTTAGACTATGATATATTAGAGTTGCAGTTTTGAGACATTAATATAACAGTTGATCAGACGTAGAATGGATTAGAACAGATTGAGGTCCTGGAGTCCAGTTAAAGGGCCATCAAAATAAGCCAGGTGAGTGCTAATGAGTCTGATTTTGGCTGGTGGCAGCAGCAAACTTGGAAAGACAGAGATGGATTCAAACAACAATTGCTTTACTGATCCAATACAGACATTCTCATTTTGTCAAAGTTATTGCAGCCTTTAATTTGCATGGAAATGATCTGAAATGTGAAATGGCACCAAATTTGGTAATTATTACCCTATAATTTTCCTGCTAAAACATCTTTATAGAATCACACTCTCTATCAATCACCAGCACTAAAAACAGGATAGGGAAAAACATTTGTACCTTGCTATATAGCTTTTAGTAGTGGTAAAATATTAGTATATCATTATATATGAAAATTTCCACAAACTTCTACTTATTATATTTTTGTTCTTACTGTATCAAAAGGAGATAAAAAGGCAAGTATTATTACATTTTTATTTTTACATGAGGAAACTGAATTATTGAGATTTAAAATTTTATTCCAGATCACATAAGGTTAGACCTTGATTTATAATCCATATTGCCAGTATTCTTTACGGTAATAAATTATACATTTTCCTGAAATATATATCCATATGCTCAACTTTTGCAAAGTCACATTCTACTTTGATGGTGTTGCTGTTCAGACTGTGCTAACTGCTGACACAGCTTGATCTTATTTTTGCAGGGCATAACATAGAGACACTCAAAATATTCTAAATATTTATTCCATGGGGCATTTTATTCCATCTTCTGAAGGTATATTTTACTATGCCAATGTTGATCCATAAGCTACACAGCAGGTTATGGCATAGCGCCAAATGTATTCAGAAGCAGACAATGTCAGAATTTTAGCAGCCGAGTTGCCACCGAGCCCACTCACTATCCGTGCCCATCTTTCGTCAGCATTGGGTTGGCTGGGAGAGGTGTCTAACTCTGGCACGCTGGCTGATAGAGCAGCCACTATCTGGAACATTCCTAGTTCCTGGCCTTAGGGAAAGAAAGAGTGTAGCAAATTCTTGAAATAAAACATTCATTTCTGCTCACATTTCATTGGCTAAAGCGAATTACAAGATCATACCTAACTTCAAGAGACAGGGAAGTACAATTATACTATGTATCTAGGACCAAAGCCTAAAATATTTGGGGAATTCCACTGACAAATACAAGCCGTGCTCTAAGATCAGATTTTTGAACTTTTAAAGGCAATGGAGATAATGTTTGGTATAATTTAAGATTTTCTCAGGGCAAGGAGATCTAATGAGAGGACTTCATACAGGCTCTCACAAATACAGTTCTAAGAATTACTTGGTAATACTAGCTTGTCAACAATCTGCATATCTTTGTAATGTTTCAAATGCCAAGCTTATTATATGCTTAAACCATTCAGTCACTTTAATTTTAACAGCACTTATTTGCAGTAATGATGGAAACCACTTAGTACACACAGTTCAGATTGTTCTGTGTACAGTGTTCCATTTGTCTCTAATATCCTCAATAGCTTCTAAGAGGAAAAACATATTTCTTGTATGCCTGGGGAAACCTGGCACGAGGTTGTTAATGCTGAAACTGTATGAACAACTGCAGATACCAGGACAATTCAATTTAAAAGATCACTTCTTTATATGATTTGGTTGACTGATTAAATTTACAGTGATAAATTTAGTTATAGCAAGTGAACCAGGTCAGGCAATTAGTCAGACACCTGTTTTTACCACAAATTATGCCAGTAAATATTTTCACATGAATTAGTTAGAAAATTGAAGCCAGAATCCATTTATATTACCTCAAATTGTCATAAAATCTGTACATATTTTTGTATCATATAATTTAAGTGGTTGATTATATACCATTTTCTTTCTCATTAAGAAGACATGAATTTCATTAAAGGGTTTATTTACTAAAGAGATATTCTGGGGCCATAATAATTACTTTTTTTCTACTTGATAGTGAGCTGGGTAATTACAGTCAAGTCTGGGTTCGAGTTCCCTTTGTATTTCTGACCAGACTATAAAATGAAGCTTTCGGCCTAGGTGACCTCAAATCTACATCTCAAATAAAATGCACCAGTAAATTAATTTTTTTATTATTAATAAAAGTGGTTTACACTTAGATGATTATTTTCTGGTAAATGTAATAAAATTTAATAAATAATTATGCTGCAGAATATATTTGAGTTTTAAGGAATCCAGGCAAGTATTTTCTGTCAATATAATTATTTGAATGTTGTGTAACTTCTAAATCAATGGTATTTCAGGTGTCAGGTGTAGATTAGGTTTGGGGCCCAAATAAGATACTTTGTTATTTTCAGTACCATACCCTGTTTAACATCAAAGAGTCTGTTATGCTGATGAGGTTTTATATATGCAGTAAAGATAGTTTTCAACTAGCAAATGGTACTTTCGAAATATTTCTTTCAATAACTCAAAATTTTAAAAAGAAGAGATAATGAAAAGTTAGGTGCTTTCCAACTCTCTCCTCCCAGGCTTCCCAGAGGCCTAAACAAGGTTGGAACCACCTGTGAAGAATGTAACTGCTATTCATGAGCGATGTTCCCAGGCCAAAATGTGAATTCACCAGAGCAAGCTGGCGGCCTTGTTGAGGTTGACTTACATTTCCACATATTAATAGACTGAGATTTTAAATAAATGTCTGACACTGTCTGTCTTCCCTTGAATACAATGGCAAAGTATTGATCCAATTTCTCAAATTGTCTTTCTTGAAACCATCTCAAAAACATCCACCCCCGTATTCTCCAACTCTTCTAAACAAATATATACTTCACCTTGATTTAAGTCATCAGATACTTTTTAGTATGGTGCATTACTTGGCAAATAGTAGCACTAAAATGTGCGAATTAAAAGAGTAATCTTTAAACATTGTGAAATGACAACATTATATTATTTTAACTTGCAAGTTTCTCCCAGATCTTCACTTTGAAGTGGGGAAGAGACAATGAGCATTTTAGTCATCCTTTACGTATCTTATTTTTGGTACTATGTTTTCATTATCCTAGCAAAGTGTCAATAAATAGAGCATGCACTGTGTAGTAGGATGTTTGCTGTTACTTTTTACACAGTAGGAGTGTATAAGAAAATTAATCTAGGTTATTTCTTCAGGCCATTAATATTATCAATATTTTCTTCTTTCTATTGCTTCAAAACAAGTTCTTATTGAGGGGAAAACGTGTCAGTACTTGAATGATGGAGGGAGAAAAATGCACAGGAGGCGATATATTCTGGGAAGTAGTTTTATCAGTAAGATTGCCTTATACATAGAGCTGTGTTTTTACCTAGGTCCATTACACTAACCTAAAGAGCAACATTTGGGGCGTTAGCAATGTAGACTGAAACATCATTCCAGATCTCTGGGCTTCTGTCTGCATGGCTGTGTCATTAAATAAATTCCTCCAGTTGTAATGTAGAGACACTGATCATAGATCTTATTTAGTTCATCTTTATAATAGCAGCAGATACTTTTTTGACTACCTACTATGTGTAATGTATAAAATCACAATGTTGGGTTTATGTTTTATTGATAATTCTGTAATAAACACTTTATACCTAACTTCACATGCATAAAGATAACTGAAATAGAACATGAAAATACTCCCAGGCTAAGTAATATGATGGCCCAAGCAATGTATTCTGCATATTAATCATAGTGTAAAGTATTTTTCATAGAAAATCTGCTTCTTTCATAGCAATTGAATTTAGATTTATGAGTGTTGCCAGAGAAGCTGTTCTAAGGTATATTTTATGTAAATGAGTTTTTAGAACATTAGTGAAGTTTCCATAGTCAGGAATTTGAATTCTCATTTGGCATGTTAACCTTGTATGTAGCCACATTTGATCATATTCTGTTGCCAGAAAAATTGTAAGTATTAAGTATGTGGGTAAAACTAACCCTTTCAATTATGAGATAGGGATAAGAATATGCAAGTATTAATGGTGTTCACTGTGGGCTTTCCTTTGGGGTACACTCTGGCATAAATATAACTTTCCTGGAAAATAAATGTCACTGTTGCTTAGTTCTGTTGAATTTCAAAACTATTTTATACTCATTGAATTTATGACCTTGACTTTCATAGAGATCCTCTGGGTTTATTTCTTATCAGGAGAAAAAAAAAAAAAACAGCTTTAGAGGCTCTCTAATTAAAACCCTTCAATATGCAAATATAGATAAAAATGAAATCTCATTGAATTAAAAGGACATCTAATTCAAAATATGCTTCAACATCGAATCTATATAGTTACTCAAATACTTAAAAGTTAGTTTTTAATATTTTAAGGATTATGATTTTATTTTTTTAAAGAATTTATTTATTTATTTTTAGAAAGGGGGGAAGGGAGGGAGAAAGAGGGAGAGAAACATCGACCTGTGGTTGCCTCTCACGTGCCCCCTACTGGGGACCTGGCCTGCAACCCAGGCACACACCCTGACTGGGAATCGAACCGGCGACCCCTTGTTTCTCAGGCTGGCACTCAATCCACTGAGCCACACCAGCCAGGGCTGTAAGTTATTTATATGAAGCCTCCTGGAATGTCACATTTGAAGCATGCATGCTGTGAGAGTTAATTCCACTTAATTACTAGGGCTGCTCTTTCCATTCAGTAGCAAGTGGAATCATTTTGTGACTCAGTTTCTCTGTAAAATTAAGCAATACCTGTGGCCTCTATTTAATTCTGTATTTAGATTAACTATGTACTTAATACTGAAATACTGATCAATTCCCTGTAGAATTATAATTATATTAAATAATAGAAAATTAGTCTTTTAACAACTTCAAGTGGAACAGTTTTTTTCAACCCCAGAAAGATCCTTCCTGATGATTCTTGGACGTTCGGTGTAATTTCTCTTGTCAGTGAGTTATTTGGAAAATGTTAAGTCATTCTAACATTAATTTAAGAGAAATAGAAGTATAAAATTATATTTAATATATATAATATACATGTGTGTATACAAACGCAAGCACAGGGAGGGAGGAAATAAATAAAGGAAACGGGGTCCTGAGAAAGTCTGGAAGCATGTCATGTGGTGAAATGTGCCTTAAATAGGAGAGTGGCTGCCATTTCCCATTGTAACATGAACAGGGAAGATAACAAAGGAGCACATATATAGGTATAATTATAGGAAATTAAATTAAAGGAGTTCTTTTTCCTTTCTTTCAATTTTTTTGGGGGGTGGGAAGAAGAGGTGAGTTCTTAAACAGTTGAAGGCATGTGGAGAAGATTTGAAAAAACTATAATGTGAAATAGAATTGAGAAGACAATACAGAACAATCACTAGGCAGTATGAGAATTTCGTTGAAGGAAGAGACTACACAGTGTGGTCCCCAGTGTGTATTAGCACTTTATTTTCATCTCTACTTGGTAGTTCGGCATTAAGCTCAGAGTAGGGAACAGTTGAACGATCCAGGTCTGAAGTTTTGCCAGACTGGCATGGCAGAAGAGCGGTGGGGCCAGGTGGTCAATTATATTGGCAAGAGAGTGGTTGAAGTAATGAACCAGGAAGGCTAAACTGGCTAGAGAAAGAATAGCGTTGCATGGTGAAAGACATGCATTTTCCTGGAGAAGTTGGAGTAGTCTGTGTGAACAGGTCTCAGGATAGAAGAGAGGGAAAGGCAGGAACAAAAACAAGTTAGGGATGTGGTCCTCAGCCTTGACTGCACATTAGACTCCCCTGGGGATCTTTGAACACTTCTAATGCCTTGATCCATCTTCTGAGATTCTGGTGAAATTGGTCTGTAGCGTATTCTGGGCAATGGGAAATATATTTTACAGTCAAGATGAAAACCCTTGCTTAGAGCCTCTTGAAAAGAATCTGATAGTTTTTGCAAAATAGGCGGCACTTTATTTTCAAGGCAATGATGAGTCAGCAAAGATTTTAAAAGAAGTAGCATAAATCATGTATCTTTATATTTCTTTTTAAAATTATTTTTTTAATTTATTTTTCATTATAGTTGATGTGGCTTTAGAAGAGTAACTTTTTCCTCGGAGGGACTGACCAATATTAAAAGAGAATGATTAGGGAAAACGGAGACTAGAGAAGAGAAAATTGCAGCATTCCAGACCAGAAACAGTAATATCCAGAACCAAAGACTGACAAAAGAATTGTAGAGCAGGGGGCGTATTTAACTGAAGAACATATTACACCTCTTAATATATGTGTAAAATAATGGGAAAAGACCTAAGATGACTGCAAGATTTTTTTTTATTATGGATAATCTGTTAGTTTTCTGTTGCCGCACCAGCAATTACCACAGACTTTGCTCGAAACATTAATTATCTCAGTTCCCGAGGGTCAGAAGTACCGGCGTGGTTTCTCCAGATTCTCTGTTTTGCTTAAGGGTGTCACCAGGCTGCAGTCAATGCGTGGGCCAAGGTGAAGGTCTCAGCAGAGGCTGGACTGGGGAAAGCTTCCCTTCCAAGCTCCTTTGGAATGATTGGCAGAATTCACCTTCATGCGCTGCCAGGGCTTAGGCTCTGTTTTCTTGCTGGCTGATAGCCAGCAACTGCCCTTGGGTCCCAGAAGCTGCCCTCAGTCCCCGGCTATGGGCCACTCCAGGGGCATGTCATAGCATGGCAGTTTGCTTTTTCAAAGCCAGCAGGGGCATCTTCCTCCACAAAAAGGACCCAGTCACTATTTTAAGGTTTTTCACTATATTATCAGGCCCACTCAAGATACCCTCCCTTCTGGTTAACTCAAAATCAACTAATTTGGCATGTTAATTGTGTCTGTGAGTTCCCTCCCCTTTTGCTGTGCACCAGAATCTAATCGTATGCCTGCCTATCATAATCACAGCTCCTGTACAAATTCAAGGGAAAAAAAGCACACAGACATGTATGTACATAGTGTACATACTAGTGTATGTTGCAGTTACTTAAGATGATTAATATAAGAGAATTAAAATGTTTTAGGAGGAGATCGATAGCCTCAGTTTTAGACATGTTGAATTTGGGGTAATTGAGCATCCAGTTAGAGTGGATGAGTAGGTGATATAGAACTCAGTAGAGAGGTCGGAATCGGAAATACATATTTGATAGTGATCATTTGAGGTGATAGTTAAATAATGAGATTGTCTAGGGAAAGATCCTAGCAAGAACTGAGCTGAGAACCAAGTGAAATTAGAACATCTGTATCTGTATTCCACCCCTCATCTCTTGATTCCAGTCCAATATCTCATTAGACAGCCTTTCACTCTGCCCCTGTTTTGTTCTTTCAGTATTGTCCCGTTCTTCCTCATTGGTGGTGCTCTCTGTGTCCTCCTCGCCACTCCACTCCAAGTCACAGTATCGGGAAGTGAGAATCAGGAGCTTTCTTAGTGAAAGCCTTGCAGATCGCATAGACCAAGAAAGATTGACCCTATTATATTCTCTGTCTCCGGACCGAATTATAGGACCAGTGGGACTCGGTCCCCAGTGAGAGGAGATGGTATTGTTAGCCCTGAACTGCCTCGTTTCTTCTTATCAGAAAGCAGAGCTAACTGTGTACTTTTCCCTGCTTGTTCCATTCCAGAATTGCCTATGAAATAAACAGATGGCACAAATTTGGATTGCAGATGCAGTCATATGTATCTGTCTCTGAGAACTTCTGTCTGCTTATTTGAGTAGAAAACTCCTGAAACCCCTGTGGCAGCATCGCTGAGCAATCGGAGCTACGAGTGAATTCGATCGTTACATTTTTTTATCAGACTTTTTCCCATCTCTTCAAGTTTTCTTTTCTTTTCTTTTCTTTCAGGTTATATTCAAGAAGAATGTGTCATCCCCTGCCCATTTGATTGCAAGTTAAGTGACTGGTCCAGCTGGGGGCCTTGCAGTTCTTCTTGTGGCTTTGGAGTGAGAATTAGATCCAAATGGCTAAAAGAAAAACCTTACAACGGAGGTCGCCCGTGTCCCAAATTGGATCTCAAGAATCAGGTAAAGTGCATGAAGCAGCAAATAAAAAGCTAAAAAAATTACCCCCTCTATTATTTCCTATTGAAATCGAAGCCGTTATCTTGTTACAGGCAGCTCATGAAAGGTTATCACAAGTTCAGGAGAGGGGTTCAGTGAGCAGAAATTAATATAATACAATTAGCAAGAGATGTCTTGGCCACTCCTAGGTAATGTTGAGTTCAAGTTGGTATTACTACCAGTAATAATGTTTACAAAAATTGATCCAATTGATTTTAAATAATCTTGAAGTGCAATTGAATTATTTGTAATATTATAAAAGTGATGTGTGTGTGTGTGTATACACACAAAGACACATGTGAACATATAAATGTACTAATGTTGGGGGAATGTCAATTACTTATGGCCTTAAATGTAATTACTGGTCTCATCAATGTACTCCAAAAATGGTTTTCTATTTTTCTTTCACCTAACTCTTGATTCTAATTTTGGGGGGTTCTCAGTCTTGCCAGTGTTTCCACTGCTCTTCATGTCTCTTCTGAACTATTTCTCTGCCTGTTTTCCAAAAAGTCAAAGCTGTTCTCATAAATGGAACCCTGAAGGATACCCTGCCATCCAGATGTCTAGTTAAAGTTCCATTCTAAGCAATCAAAGTTGATTTGAGTATTTCAGCTGACTTTACCCATAAAGCAGACTCTCTAAGATTTAGTTAAGAATTATAATAAAGAGCTAAATTTTCTCCCACAATTGCATACTGATTATTAGATTAAGGCCAATATATATATTTTTTAATCTAGTTGAATAGATGGAGAACAAGATGATGATAGTTAAAAGTCCTTTATTCTCAAGAAAATAAAAGTTCTTTATTCTTAGAGAGGCAAAGTGTGTTTTCCATGGGTATGTAAAGCCTTTATTCTCTAAAGCTTCTTTAATAGAAGAGCTACATAGGCTTCTATTACTAATTCTAGTATATTAATTTCTGTCTTCTTAATCCCATTTTGATTAGACTTTCTGTACGGGTTGTTTAATGGAAGAGAAATCCATGTGTCTGTTTTTAATTAGTTTGAATAGCATATCTAGTACTATTTGGGCTTAGGTATCATTTGTCGATTCAAGACCAAGATCTCTACCTACGTTTTCCTGTTTTGACAAATGGCACATAACTCATTGACAATAAAAACTGATCATTCCAACAGAAACCCTTCAGTTCTAAGACAGGGCAGAATGTGATGTGTCTTTTATTTTAAGGTTATGCGATAAAATAAGGACCCAGTTTTTTCCCCTCAAAGCAGATGTAAACCTGTTGGGGAAGACAAGGCAGAGGACCATACAATCAACATAAAGTTTGCAAAAAAGCTCCACAAGTCTAGCAGTTTGATGAAGGGATGATTAATAAAGATTAATGAAGGGATTTGATTAATGAAAATAAGAGGGAGTTAATCAGAGCAGAGATAATCTTTCTTAGGTTAGCATTACTTCAGTACAAAGAAAGGAATAATACAGACTTTGGGTCAGAAGGAAGACTTTCAAGTGAATACTCAATATGAAAAATATTTGACCATCCCATAGGGATTTTCTAGACTTTAAAATGGAAAATAACTACTAAGAATTTATAGTTATAAATAATGTATGGAATTCTTATATGTTTCTCAAAAGCATCAATGAAAGCTAAGTCTTTTTAACACTGGTATTAAATACTAATTTTGATATGTTAATTTTATGAACTAGGAAATTATCAAAGGAATAAAAGAACTTTATTTGAGCACAGACTTTAAGACACTATTTTCAGTATGCAAAGGCAAATGTATAGAAATGTGTCTATCAGATTTGAAAGTATGAATAAGATAAATGTACTTGTAAGCCTGTTTTGACTTAAAGGAAACTTGCTCTAATCATGTCATCGATATATAAAGCTTAAAACCTTAGGAAGCAATACAAATGAAAAACCCCAAGTTCAACAATACTTTTGATAAAGTCCATAAATAAAAATTAAGTTCAGCTGGGTGTGTCTGCAGGAGATGTTTCTTTTAAGTTCAGGAGAGGCATTATAGCATTTCAAAGACGTTTGTTTGTTGTGATGCTCAGAAATGAATCCTGAGATTTAATGACTCAGTAATTGAATTTAATATGGCCTATATTCTAATGTAAAGAGGCTTCAGGTGTCTAGCATGTAGATAGCTTAATTAAACTCGAATCAAAAAACTTCACCCCAGTCCATACTTTCTGTTTTAACATAATTTAATTGATCACAGCAATATAATAAGCACGCCCTCTCACTTGTAAGTCTGTGAACAGCAAGGGAAGATCCCAGTGTGAAAAGTCCTAGGTTTAAAAGAAACCCTCCTCAGAGCATTTTTTCGTAAAACAAGTACATACACAACTCTCGGTGTGTTTGTGGGAAGCTGTCTGTGGTGATTCCATACTAAATATTTGCTCTAGTACAGGGTAGGAACTCCTCTGTTATGTCTATATAGAATTCTATTGACGTTATCTACACTCGTTAACTCATTTGAAAATAAATGAGGTTGTCGGGAATTTTCATCCTTTAGGAAATATCTCCAAGTTTCTGTTATTTATGGTGATTCTTCTTTAGGAGAGACGGCTATTTGTTTTTCTAAGCCGGTGATGCGGTCTAGTTAGAGGTGCACCCACTTGAAGCTCTTTTGTAAAGTTCAGTTTTACTAGTGGCTTTAGGAGGTTTGTCTTCTTTCCAACTGGTTTTTAGGTTCAGGTATATTTTCCTATTTTTAGAACCATATTAATACTATATCATTCATTGACCCATAAAGAGCTTTAAAAAAAAATGTAACCGAATTAATCAGTAAAAGAGGCATATATCTTCAGTACCTATGCATGCGGAAAAGTCATTACATGTCAGATTGAGCCTAGCATACTGTTTGTAAAAAATATATTAAACTTTCTCATGTGCATGTATTGCCCATTATGCGTACGCCAATGTAAATGTTAGTATGCCTGCGTATGCTTATTCGTTCTCGCCCTTTGTTTCTCTTCAGGTCTTTTTGAGGGCAAGGCCATCTTTCTACTTTTGTAATGTGTTCAGGCCTCTAGTGGAATGTCAAATTATATTCTTTGGATGCTTTATTTGAAAAGAAGCCTTCTCTCTGCATTTATGGGTAGATAGTTCCATAGAAAGACAAAATATATTGGAACTCTGGTCTCTTATGCTATGATTTTTTCATTTGAATTCTCAAAAACATGTGCTCTTCTAGAGGAAAGATAGAAGAACTTCCAAATTATTATTGCCCAGAGTCTTTCAAGACTTGCCTGGAAAATTCTGGGTGTTTGGATCCCCTCTGAAGTCTAACTCAGTGATATAAATGGAATGGTTGGTATTACGTAACATACACAAGCTCATAACTGGTTGTGAATCTTTTAGTGAAATCAATACTTATGATATCTCATAAAAAGCCTGCCTTTTAAACCCAAACCTATCAACATGACAGCTCTTTCTCTAGAAGTGCCCAAATAACAGCAATACTTGAGTAGCTTTCTGCTAAGTATATTTGCGATGCTAAATAGCTCCAACATGCAGTTTACCCAAAGCTCTTGTCCAAGTGGAAAACTAAATAGTTGAGTGGAGTATCGGGTCAGTTGGCTGATGCCTTTGACACGACTGTGCATAATAAAAGACAGAATAAATGTTAATTCGTTACAGTCTATAATATGTTGTGTGGATTTAAGTGCACTTGTACTATATCTTTTTGTGATTTTTTTTCTCGTGGAGTTCCGCTTTATAAAGGATTAAATATGAGGACATTAAAGCTTCATTGGACTTAACATTTCCCGTTTTTGAGTTCTTCACACAGTGAAAGACAAGCTGGTTCCAAAAAATTATATTGTGTTCATATGTTGCAAATCTTGTTTTCAGAGTTTAAATAAAAATCGTAGACTGAGATTCATTACCTATCCTTTTCAAACTGCATGCTATCTATGTAAATGAATTTTTGGAAGAGTTTTTATTCTGCTTTCAACAGACTGAAAGGATACAAATTAAATATGTGTGAACTCCAGAAACAGTTGCTGTTTTAAAGGTGTGCCTTCTCTCCAAAGAAGAGTGGCCTGAATCTGGAAATGATGAGTATAGTGCCTTTTATTTTTCATTGCACTTTTATTTTCCATTGCAGGATAATAATGCTTTAAAGAATATCTTTTTTCCTCACATATATACAGATAAATTTCAGTGTGAGCATTTCTCCCTTAGAAAGAGGCGTCTGGTTGAAAGGTTTCTATGGAGAGAGAGTTTTTACTCATTTTGGTACTGCTTCATTAATTATTAGCAGCATGTTAGGATATAGAAATAGGATAACTGTCATTCTGTCTGAATATGTGTTTACCCAGGAAAATATGGCAACACTTAAGATTTAATTCGATTTAGCCAGTTTTGGCCTCCTCTTTTCAACTAGGCTGACTCGCACTTATTCTAACCTAATCCAAATCAGTCCTGGCGCGGACCAGATCACTTTGGAGTTAGTCCTTGGCAGGAGCCCCAGACTGTAATGGAGCAAAAAGTCTCCTCCTTGAGCGTTAATATGGAAGGCGGCCCAAGCTTATCCATGATTAAGTACATTCAGGTGTACTGTTTTTACATGGGTAGGGGTAGCGGCTTGTTTTTACACCTTTTGTTTAAATAGGAAATAACATCTCATAGAATTAAGGGATGCAGAGTAATTTATTCTCAGGGTCAAGATACTTTAATGGGACAGATACCGCTAAAACATTATACCTCTCCCCAACCTAATAATTATTACCCCAAAGCCTGAGTGCCCTACACCCCATCTCAGAGGTAGCGTGAAGTGGCTCCTAAGGGCTAGTGTTCTTCCATTCATATCTTCTACGCCTGTCTGCCAACTCAGACTTGCGGCTCTCAAGTTGTTACATTGTACTAATTGAGCTGCGTAGAGCTCAGAGGAGAGGCAATTTTTCTTTTTTGCTCTTGTCCTGTCACCATCTCTAAGAAAAACTGTTGTTTTTCTTCTCGAGAGATTCCCCTCCCTGACATTTGCGTTCACACATGCTCTAATCTTGATCATGTCAAAAGAATATCCCTCAGGCTTGTTAAAGTCTTTTGAAACTTTAATCATTTTTCTTGAGAGCTGCCGAACTCATTCACGAGAAGCAGTTTTCCTATACCTATTGTCCATTCTGTGTTGCATTTTATTGTTTTTAAATACAGAGTGTTGCTACTTTGCATGTATTCAAAGTCACTTTTAATTGTTATTAAAGATATTCTATTCACTTCTAGAATGTTCTGTACTAGACCGGCTTGGCATGTCACAAATGCTGTTTCTAAGCATGGTTTTCAGGGTTGGATGGGCTGGAGGGAGCTGTATAATTGTGAAGCAGGCACATTTTTTTTCACATTTTGTCTTTGGTATTCCCTCAGTGTGTTCCCATATCTAATATTATTCTTAGGACCTGAACTCTTGAACTCCTGAAATAGTATATTAGATAACATCAGCTTTAGCAGAAAAATTACATCATCTGTGTTTGCAATTTTGAAAAACTATCTTCTTAATCAAGTACCTCAAGTAGAAATTCTCAAGTACTTTTCTAGAAAAAATGCTGGCAGAACCTACTTTTCATATCTTTGCTAAATCATCCTGTCACTTAAACATGCAATAGAGAATGGAAATGTCCCTCCTTTAATGCCTTGAAAGAATATGGATCTCACTTTAACCACAAGCATTTGGTTATACTAAACATTCTTGTTAGGAAGTTAAATGGTGAACTGGTGGGAGTACAGCACCTTCTTTAAAAAAGTAACTTGTTTAAGACATAATTAAAATACCCTAAATGGCATGCTAATTCTTTTTTTAAAAGGAGATAATTAACAATATTGTAACATTGTGTATGTTTACGATATGCAATGTGTTGATTTGATGTGTTTATATATTATAATGTGATTATGCATCTCTCAGGTCACATGACATCATTTCCTTTTTGTGGTGAGACAATTAAGATCTGTCTCTTAGCCACTTTGAAGTTTATAATAAGGTAGCATCGACTATAATCACTATGCTGTGTATTAGATCGCCAGGTCTACAAATTTGTACCCTTTACATTTTCATTTTTTTTCTACATTAAATCACCAGAAAGCAAATAACCTAGATTCTGACTAGATCCTATGATACATCCCTGTAGAACAGCATTTGTTGAATAATGATTTATATTTTCTACATTACTTGAGCCAAGAAAAAATAGTCTGTCTGAGAAGCTTGTCTAAATTTTTTGAAATCCGGAGTTTATTTTTCAAAACCTTTATTTATCATAAGAATAGAAAAATCACTGTCAGCTGGGGGAAAATCAATAATAACAGTTTCCCCAGGCCCCTGCTCTGCAGACTGTGGTCAGTACATTTCCAGTGGATCCAAGAATATGTATTTGTTAACAGAGGTCGTTTTTGCCGATTCTTCTGATTAGGCAAGTGGTGAACAGTACCAGAATGAAGATTCTTGACACTGAGGCTCCATTTCTTCTGAGTTTAGCTCTGGGAAAGGTTTTTTCTTCAGTTGACTTAGCCTGACCTTTCCAATGTAAACAATCAACACAGCCAGAATCCGCCACCCAAGGCAAATCTGGCCCGGTCGCCGGTTTTACAGAAGAGGAGCCCGAGACTTAGAGGGGTGTGATCGCTTGCCCGGCTTCACCCACTGATGAACGTAAAGGGTTAAGAGTCAGTCAGGCCTGCGGTCAAATGCTGCCCTGCCATCTACTAGCTATGGGAGCATGAGGAAATTATTTAACCTTTCTGAGTCTCAGTTTTATAACCTGTCAAATGGATATAACAATGGCAAGCAACTACCTCATAAGATTATTGTATTAATATAGAATAAAAATAAATATAAATTTCCTATCTCATTGCTCAGCATTTAATGAGTGCTTGATAAATGTTTGGTAGGTTATTTTCCTTGGTCCCAAACGCGTAATTTGCTTCCAATTGAGTTTGCTTTTGCCTGCACCATCTTGCCTTTTTGAACTAAATTATGCAGATTGCTTCTCTTTTTACGTTTCTCTACTGAAACATTTTCTTTTTTAAAATATGGAATGGTTCACGAATCTGTGTGTCATCCTTGTACGGGGCCATGCTAATCTTATCTACAGTTCCAATTTTAGTACTGCCAAAGTGAGCACTCTACTGAAACATTTAAAGACATATAATTTAGCTGTAATAACTCAGCTTAGAGGCATAACAAAAGCTACTGTCACTGCTTCCTCTATGGGAAGCCTGTTTTATTTTATTTCTAAACAACTTGTTCGGCATTGCTGATTTTTTTCTAGTGGCACAAAGGAATATAACTTTTTACATATTTATAACTAATTTCCTATGAATTTGTGATTCTTTGGATCTCTTTATAAATGTTTTTATTAAGGAGTGTAACCAAAAGATACACAAATCATTATAAGTAGAACTCTATGAATTTTCACAAAATGAACCTTCCCATACAATTACCACCACCATCAAGAAATAATACAGTCATTTCTCGGTATCCATGGGAGATTGGTTCCGAGGCGTTCCTGGGATAGCAAAATTTGCAGATGCTCAAATCTCTTATATAAAATTGTGTGGTATTTGCATATAACCTTTGTGTATTCTTTCATATACTTTAAATCATTTCTAGATTACTTATAATACCTAATACGATGTAAATGCTCAGTAAAGAGTTATTGACACCGTATTTTTTAGAGAATAATAATGCCAAGAAAAAGCCTGTACATGTTCAGTACAGGTGCTGCCCTCCTGGACCTAACTACCTAATACACGTCAGCAACAACAGAACTGTTTGCCCAGATGTCTTGGGTTCTGGCGGTTCACCGAATCTGTGAGCGCAGAACAGATTGTGGGTATGGAGGGCAGACTGTGCGTTGTCGGTATCTCAGATGCCTCCTCTGTGCTCCGCCTCCTGCACTACCACTTCCTCCCACCCTGTGGAGCTACTTTGCAGACTTCTAACACTGTAAATTGGTTTTAGCATGTAGAAAACTTGACATAAATGGATTCTATTCTTTGTACTCTTTTGTGTCTGCCTTTTATTCTCAGTATTTTTTGTGTGACTTATCCATGTTGTGACATGTAGCAAAATGTCATTCATTTTTATTGCTTTGTGTAATGTCCATGTTTATCTTCCATTATTTTGTTATTCGTGCCACATTTTATCAATTTCTGTTATTGCTGGATGGATATTTGATTTTTTTTCCATTTTGGGCTATTAGAAATAACACAGCTATGACCTTCTTGTACATTCCTTTGGTGCTCAGATGTGTGCATTTCTGTTGGGTACCTACCTAATAGTAGAATTTCTGGCTCATAGGAGAGGCATATGTTCAACTTTAGGAAATGATTAGTACTTCATTTTAATTTGTAAGTTATCACAGGTCTTCCTAAATACAGATAGCATGTAATCTAGATAATGACAGCACGAAGAGGTGTGGAAGCCATACGGACGCATTAAATCTTCGCCTCGGCACTTCTTGTATCACCGCATAGCAGTGGCTGCTGTCGACGCCCAAACCTCACCTCTGTTCCCAGGGAGAACGTGTACGAGCACTCCCTTCCTGCTGACTCTGCTCAGCTCTCTCCTATATAAACATCATAACCATCATTTCCTCCGTTTCTAATCTCCTCTCCTCCCCCTACTCTGTTCCTCACACACAAGTCTCAGTGAACTTTCTAAATCAAAAATCTGTTCATTCTTAATGTCTCTCATGGGCTTCTTGTTACCTTTGGGATAAAGCGCAAACGACACAATGTAGTTTGCAAGAGATTTCATGACCTGGTCCCAGCCACATTTCTCTGGGCTCAGAGGCAGCGAGGCCCTCAGGCCAGGGAAGCTACTGTTGAGCCGGGAGGAAGGAGCCCCTTCTCTGTTCCTGTCTCCTTACTGGCCCCCACACAGGCTATCTCATAAGAATTATAATTTCACATTTTCAGGATGATCATAAAAATCAGTTGTTCGATGTCCAATTTGGCATCTTTTAACAGAAATTCCTTTCATTTAACAATTCATGAAACATTCTTTAATGGAATTAGATATTTGGATTTACTTTAATGCCCTTTCTGTGGAAGCTACTCATCAAACTCCCTCTACATTGGATTAAAATCATGTTCTACTGTAATTTAAGTATAAATTCCCAAGGTAGATTGAAGTCGTTGCTTTCTTCCTTGAAGAGAAATCTCTTTGTCTTAGATAACAAGGTAAGGGACCCTGTGTTATCACCTGTGCAGAAAGCAGATATGGAATCAGTTGCAGACTCTTCTTCCGAAGAATATTCCAGAATAGCAGAAAGCTTGTACAAAGCCATCTTCCACCCTCATAACACAATCTTATCACCCTTAGACCTGAAGATAAATTAATCTGAGGAGTGGTACCTGTATTAGGAAAGAAGTTTGAAGCGAGCTGACCCCCAGTGTATTGTCTTTGAAACGGGGGTCAGCAGGGACCGTGTGTCATTAGCCAGGAGGGCAGAGTAAAACTGCTGTTGCATTGGCCGTTTTGGAGCAAGGGACCACAACTGAATGGACGTTATTACTGATTCCAAATTTTATGTTTTGTTCCTTTCAAAGGACGTGATAATGTGTACTGTATTTATATATTTTTAACTTACAAATGTGTCCTGATTACCTATTGAATACTTTATTTTGCCTCTCCCTCACCCACTCCTCCTTTTTACCCTTCCTTAGCTCCCCTTTTCATACTATGATTTTCTCATTTATTTGTGGTTTCAATTTTTGGCTCTTTCTCTTTGCCATTCTCAGGACAATTATGTTCCCCAGTTCCCGATGAACACCTTGAAAGCTAATAATGGTGTTGTCTTAGGTTGGATTCTCCTGGAAGCAGAGCCTGAGATAGGACCCAAGGACAAGAACTGTAGTTATCAAGTGTAGGGACCACCATTAGGAAAGTGAAGTGAACAAGAAGTTCTACAGAGAAGGATAGAAACCAGCAAGAAATGTCCCATAGTGGTCAGCAAGGCTTAAGCTTGCGGGGAGCCCTGGGAGACTGTACAAAACACATGCTCAAGATTCAGTGGTCTTGAAGGGCCAGGAGGCTGTGATATTCATGGGAAATTTTCTGGGAGTTCCGCAGTGATTGGAAGGTTAACCTATGTACTGTGGGCTAAGCATAGGCAGTCGGCCTTTGTTCCAGGAGAAAGCTCAGAGGCACAGAGGTACAGGTACTGGCAGTTGAAATATGGCCAGAACATAGTGAAAATTTGCTACTGGTATTATCCGCATGTGATTCAAAGTGCGCGGAGGCACCGAAGTTGCTCAGTTGGTTACGTTTACTGAGGGTGGTATGTTGTCTGTGCTCTCTGTGTCATAATCAGAAATCCACTTTTTTCCAATACAAATAGACTTTACTACAGCCCAACGGTCAGATGGATGTAGACTTTGTGTAGTTTGCATTTGGAATAAAACAGATTTACATCTGGCTATGCAGTCTCATCTGGTCTCCCCTGAAACTGACACTGTGCCCTTAGTGGATGCTGGACCAGGCCAGAGAGGGAGAGTGATCTGGGTGCAGAGGCCAAACCACACCCTGACTTGTAAGATAGAAATAAGATCATTCGGAAGGCTTCAGAACAGTTCTACCTATATCCTCTCTTTTCCTTTAGGTACTGTCTGTCATATCGCATCCTTTTTTTCTCTGGCTGGTACCGAGTACAGTGCTGCTTGCCTAGAGGGAGGGATAAGCAGGAGACAGCAGAGTGGGACTGGCCTGAGACTCTTAGTCGGCACTCCCCGTGAATGAGAAAAAAGAGTATCTGACAGCATGACTAGGAAGTTCCGGGGTGAATGTGCTCTAGAGTAACAGACAGTTAAAGTCGGGAGAAACCTGAAACAATCTAATACATCCTTAACCATGGCGGCACATTAGGGTTACTTTAGAAACTTTGTACATTGCTGCTCCCCAACCCAGACCAACTGAATCAGAATTTTGGCTGGTGGGATCCACTTGTCTGTTTTTAGAAGTCCTCAGGTGAGAATTGTCTAATGCGCAACCAGGGCACAGAGCTGCTCATGCAGCCCCACCATCTCGTAAATGAGGCAGCCAGGGCTCCGGGAGGAGACTTGTCACCTACTGACGGACTAGAGAGGGGCCCTGCCTCTCAGTGTATTTCTGCTCTTCTCCTCTTTGAACACCTCTTGCATCCAAATGAACATGGAGAAGTAAGAAATGTCGGTGACACGGATGTGCCCTGCATGTTCATTATTCTCTTGGAACAGCTAAGGGGCACCCTGACCTCATCCCACAACGTTCCCTTCTGACAGTGACTCTCTCTGCGCTATTAAAGGCAAATGACATTTACCATGAGCAAGTGACCTCTTACGGGAGATGATTTAACTAAACACGTGGCCCCCAACGGCGGCCTTTTTCTCAGCCATGCTTAACCGGTGACTGTGCAAATACCCCTGAATATGTAGAAAACTAAAACATAAGGTATCTGGAGAACCTGTGGTTTGGGTGGTATGATATGGTAGTAAATTTATTTTATTTTGCATTCTTCAACAAATATCTCATGTTTATCCTTATACTGTACAATCAGGGACATTGAAAGGACACCTATAGCAATGTAATGCAGTGGGTGAAATTATGAAAGTGTGTGATGTGGACAGGAACTCTTAGCAGTGATAATTTATTAATGGTCTCTGGTAGCTTTCAAAAAGAGAAGATGTAGAAGTAAAATGGAATTCATGGTAACCGTAAATGTGTCAGAAGGCCAATTTAATTCTGCGCACCTGTGCTATTATTTATTCATTCTTCCATTCTTTCAGCAAACACACTGAGAATAATGATGTACCAGGAGGAGATGTGGGTGAAACCCATTTCAGCCACTGCTCAAGGAGTTCCTGCTGGGAACTTGCATTTCTGGAGACTCAAGTGAGTGCTTGGACAGGTTGAAAAGTGTAGATGGTAGCACTCTAGATGCTCATGGCATCAGAACTGCATTATAGTCTTTAAAAATACACGAAACCAGTTTGGACTCAGTCAGCAAAATCACCTTTTCCTCTTCTGTATTAGAATGATTTGCAGCTAACAGAAACCTCAACCGAAATTGGCTAAAACAACGAGGAAATATATGACCTGCAATAACAAGCAATCCAGTGGCAATGCAAGCTCTAGGGCTGGGGGCTTCTGTGGCTCAGCAGTATCAGAAAAGACAGTTTCTTTCAGTCTTTCTGTTTTGCCATCTTCAGCACTGGCATAGCCTCAGGGTGTTAGCCAGGTGACTGTCACCAGCAATTTCAGGTGTAGCCTCTTGATGGAGCAATGGCCAAAGAATAAGAGTGCCCCCCTTTTGACAATCTTAGAAACAACAAAACTCTCCCAGAGCCTCCCTGGTTGCCTAAAAGACTTGACCTCACACCTCATTGGTTGAAGTAGGATCATGTGTCCTTCCTAAACTAATCTCTAGAAGGAACCATGGAATGAACTTGATTAGCTCAAACAAGTACTTCCCAAACTTTTAATTTTTGAACCTCATGACACATAGAAATCTGTATTTCTCTGGCACACTGAGGTGTGTATTCAAACCTGATTTTGGCAGGAGTGAATGGTCTGAGACCCTAGGCTTTGTGAGATAGTAACAACCATGTCTCAGGCACACCTGAAATCCACTTACGAGACACAGGCCTGGTGGGGCAGCGCTTCTTAAACGTTAATGTGCGTATGAATTATGGGCCCGATCTTGCTAAAATGCAGGTGCTGACTTAGTAGATCGGGGGCAATGTGGACAGACACGGCAATCTTAACGAGTTCCCAGGTGGTGCTAAAGCTGCTGGTCTGCGGATTGCACCTCAGATGCTGATGTAACCAGTCGGGGAGCTCTTCCCTAGACTGGTCACCTGGGGTGGGGTGCGTGTTGAGGAGTGGACCAAAATGTCTGCTATAGATTCTTCATTTTACTCTCTTTTTGACATTTAGTTTGATAGAGGCATCGTTAGTTTTATGTAACATTTTGAGCCTCGTATTGAGATAGCAGAGTTAAGCAATGTTTTTAATTGAATATCAGAAAATCTCTTTTGTGTTAGGAAAGATGACCACCTACTTTCCTTCTGAGGATATGAACTGCCTTGACCAGAGCTCTTCCATGACATAGCTTTTTCATGAGGAGGTCATCCTTCCATTTTGCAAATTATTTGGCATGACCAACCTTCCAGCGCCTCATTCCATATGGTCAATTAAATAATAAGCAGACTTCAAGTGAGAGAACCGACACATTCATATCCCACAACTGTCTCCTGTTTTCTCTGCTCTGTGTAGCCCATGCAAACCTTTCTTCAGTTCTTCACCAATAATTTAAAGGCATACTGGAATTATGCACATATTGGTGAGGGTTCATAACAACACTAATGAAGAAACACACATCTCAGATTTCCTCTGGAGTCCCCCAGAATGATTCAGTTAGAGTAAACCTACACACTGTTCACCATTGTGACTCCATTTTATAATGCGAGTAGATAGCTGGGATAAGTACAGCTGAATATCATTATGTCTAAAAGTGAAATAAGGGCCCAGATGGGGAAGAAATGCCAGTGAAAATTGTTTCTTTAAGGAGATTTATGTATTTAAATTTAGATGGAGTTGCTTTAAAATATTTAAAAAGCCCCTAGGGGATGATACATTCAGAATAGGTAAGGGTGAAATCTTAGAAAATGCAAAGCAATAACACATCAGACACTTAGGGCTTGGTTTAATATCTGTATACTCAGGAAGTCATTCGCTGATGTTCTGTCTGGTAGATATGTATTTGTCCTGGTTCATCCTGAGACTTGAGGCTGCTAGAAGGTGGATAGCATGCCTTCTGTTGCCATCACAGTTGTTCCAAAGGCTGCTCAGTCACCACCATGACACTCAAAGTTCATGTGCCCTAACAACTTAAAAAAAAAAAAAAGAAAGAAAGAAAAATGTTTTAAAGGCAAATGGATTTTTATGTGTGGATAGAATTTCTGACATGGTGAAAGTGTTCCATTGTGTGCTCTGAGTAAATTTTGAGTCCTTAGAGGATACCTTGAGTGCTAAAGACTAAATGTTTGTGTCCACCAAAAATTCATATGTTGGGCCCTAATTCCAAACTGTGATATTATTTAAAGGTGGGGATTTGGGGTTATGATGAGGACATGAAGATGAAGCTCTCATGGTATTAGCGCTCTTATAAAAGAGACCTGAGAGGGCGACCTACCAAGAGAGGACACAAGGAAAAGATGGCTGTCTGTGAATCAGAGAGTGGGCTTTCAACAGGTACGGAACCTGCCATCACCTTGATTTTGGACATACCAATCCCCAGAACTGTGAGAAATAACTCTGTTGTTTATAATATAACCAGTCCCTGGTATTTTTGATATAGTAAACATGTGTATTTAAGATACTTTATGTTCATATTGCATTTTAGCCTTACATTTACTGCCCTATGGCTTATTTATGGTGTTTTAATCAACAAACAGCAAGTGCTGGTGAGGTTGTGGAGAAAAGGGAACCCTGATGCACTGTTGGTGGGAATGCAGACTGGTGCAGCCACTGTGGAAAACAGTATGAAATTTCCTCAAAAAACTAAAGATGGAACTGCCTTTTAACCCAGCAATTCCATTGCTGAGATTATACCCTAAGAATCCTGAAACACCAATTCAAAAGAACCTATGCACCCCAATGTCCATAGCAGTACAATTTATTTAGCAGCCAGGTGTTGGAAACGGCCTAAGTGCCCAATCGTAAATGAGTGGATCAAAAAACTGTGGTACATTTACACAGAGGAATACTATGCAGCAGAAACAAAGAAGGAACACCCACCCTTTGCAACAGCATGAATGGATCTGGAAAGTATTATGCTAAGTAAAATAAACCAGGTGGTGAAAGACAGATACCATATGATCTTACCTATAAGTGAAACCTAATCAATGAAACAAACAAACGAGCAAATCAGAACCAGAGACATGGAAATAAAGAACAAACTGACAGTGACCAGAGGGGAGGGGGGTGGCGGGTAATGAGGGGAAGAAGGGGAAGGGGCAAGTCAAGGAACATGTATGAAGGACCCATGGACAAAGACAACAGGAGGAGGATGGAATGTGGGAGGTGGGGGGTAGGTAAGACAGGGGAGAGTAATGGAGGAAAAATGGGGACACTGTAATTGAACAACAATAGACTTTTTAAAAAAAATTTTTTAAATAGAAAAAGAAAATTGGAGATAGCAACGAGATAAGCCCAACCAAGCCCTAGCGTCTAGAGGAAGAGGGTGAAGTCTGATCCAGTCATATTGCCCTGTCAGTGTGGCTCATTCTTGTCTTTTTTGGTGAAAGAGTTAGTGGCTTTTTGATGAAAACTGAATTGTTAACTCTGTATATTTGTTCACTTATTAAAAATGGTGCTTTCCCTTCATGTAGTGACTGAAGCCATATCTATATGACATTGAAGCAAATGAAAAAGCCAATACCTTTCAGGAATAATAATCCATAAACATGGCACATATGGTGACATCAATATGAACC
This sequence comes from Mormoops blainvillei, assembly GCA_004026545.1. Classification (NCBI taxonomy): domain Eukaryota; kingdom Metazoa; phylum Chordata; class Mammalia; order Chiroptera; family Mormoopidae; genus Mormoops; species Mormoops blainvillei. The sequence continues at coordinate 66,890 of PVJD01007454.1, forward strand.
TGTATGAACTATCTGGATTCCGCTCGCCACACCCTCCCACCCCCAGAACTGTGAACGCTGGAATCAAAGTCCTCTAAGAAACCAAACCATACAGAAAACTAAATGAAATATTGGGCAGTTGTGGAGAAACAGTTGGTCAAGTTAGCTATTTACTGTTAAATAAGGGTGGCAAAGAATTGAGAGAAACTGAATAGGAAGTGCTTTAGAATGTAAAAATGAAATATGGGCATAGTGAACTCAATATATGATCCTCTTCGCATGAGCTATCACCTGCCATTTGAAATGCACATTATTCAAAACTACTGAAAAATCTGCCCTGGCTTAGTACTTAATTAAAAGTAAGTTATGACCATTTTTAATTGTTATGTAATTTATATCATTAGGAAGTCATGAATTCCTCAGAATTCTGTTGGCCTTAATCATTTAAAAAAGTATGACTTGACTGAAGCGCAATCATTGCACATCTTTTCTACTCTGAAGGGTATTACAGAAGAAACTGTTACAGCTGGTGAAAATTGGTATTCCAAAGTATAAAACATGGCAGTGAAAAGATTAATTATCTGTAGTCGATGCCCTTGATTCTTGAAAACTTGAAACTTTTTTCACAGTGAGGCCAGTCATTTCATTGCCTGCTTGGCAATGGGCAGATGATAACGTTCTGCTCTATTTTACTTTATGATGAACCAGAGAGGACTGGTTGTGTCTCTAGTGAGTTTGTAAGAGATGCTTCGTTGCTGACATATTAGCTGCTTCCCTTGGATTGCTTATGAGGAAGTGGAAAGTCGTTTTAACAACTTGCTAAAATGATCACCATCGGATTGAATGAAGCACTAAAATATATACACCAGATATATATATATATATATATATATATATATATATATATATATATATATATATACACACACACACACACACACACACACACACCAGATGTTTAAAATGGTTTGACTGGGGAGAAAACATGCAATTAATTTACATTTTAGTACTAAGTATAAATTTTAATTTATTCTGATTAATTACTTTATAACCCGCCCAGAATACCATTTAAAGGCGTTACAGAAAGTCTATAAAAGGAGCCATAAGCAAGGGATGATACTTTATTGGCATAGAAGCAGAAGAGTTTCACGTGCAATGCCTGCATTACTCAGAAGGGTTCAAGTTTCACTTGCCCAGAACCTGTTACTGAATTACAACCCTGGAATCAATATGGAAAGCCAATTAACTCAGTTAATTACAGCTTGTACTAAGGTTTAATTCCTCCACAGACCAGGTAAATTGTTCTAATCTACATGTACATACTTTATACTTGCTACAGCCAAGTTATCGGGCAAAAGTATAAGCAGATTCCTTGATAAGAATAACACGAAGGGGGCTGGCTAAGTGAAAATTGATGGTTGAGCTCCAGACCTTTCCCACAGATGCAAAAATCGTTTGAAAGCATGAAAACATTTGAGATAATGTGTTCAGTGGACCTAATATAATGCCTGGTATGTACCCGGCATTCTATAAGTAACAGGCATTATTAACATCGTTATTAATCATGATGCTGTTACTGGAAAAAGACCAGCCTGGAAATAGGTTCTTGCAGTGTCATTGGACAAGCATTTCAGGAACACTGGCAAAAAGGGATTTGAGCAATAGTGGCAAGATTTGTTAGTCTTAAAAAGGCTGCCGCACTCGACAAGACATTCCTTGGACAGGCCCAGCAGCAGAACCTGGTAAACGTCGTTGATCTGTCCCCGGGTACACCACACCTGAGGTCTCATCCACTTTCCAGGTGGTTCAGCTCCATCTCACTGCAGAAGAAGTCTAGCTTCCGGGCTGCAGGCCCCCTCCTGTGCCCATCAGGCCCAGGAGGGTCAGAGCCCAGGGCTGTACTGCCATCACCACTGGCACCTGAGGCTGCAGTAGCCCAGCTCCGTCTCTGCTCCCAGCCGGCATCAAAATTCTTAGCTGTATGACTTTGGGCAAGTTACTTCTCTGTGCTTCATTTCCCCCTCTGTCACCCACTGGCAAGGCTCAGTGGCGCCTGGGCTGAGATCGGCGCTATGTTCTGGCCCGTGGCTGTCACCCAGAGGCCAGCCTTTGTTAAGTTTTAATTATATTTATGTGGGTTTGGTAATGGTCAGGCTATCTTTCAGACTCTCCAGTTTCTTGCTTGGCTTTCCTGGGGATGTGCTAGTGCCCTCCCGCATCCAATCCCTTTTCTAGGTTTTCTAGGGTTCTGTGCCCTACTCCTATCTAGCCTTTTTCCCGGGGTATTCTCCTTCAGCCTTATGGTTGCCACTTTTGCCTCCCGCTGTGCCTGCCTCACAATTCTGCTTCATTTGGGTTCTGTTGCATATGTGCTTAGTAAAAGGACTTTTCCCTCCACCATTTTCCCCCTCCCGCTGTTAATCAGGTGGACTTGCCACAGCGACTGCGAAAAGCTGTCTCTTCCTACTTAATCAGGCTGGTTTCCTTTGTAGCCTTCCTGTTGGTAATGATGAGCTAACTGCCCACTGTAACAGTGTCACTGAGGATTCTGGGAGAAGGGCTTTGGAAACACCATCATATTACACACTGTTTTGAAGCCCAGATATTTTAATCTGGTTGTCTGTTGGCAAGCTCTGGACTGCAGAGTGTATTATTTGGACGGTTCAGCGTTTGCTACTAGGTGTTAATTTTTTTGATTACTTGTCAACATTATTAAAATAGGAATATTTGCATTAAAATTTGCATTCTAATATCAGAATGTCTGACGCATTGCTGGTGAATCTGATAATACCAGTATAATGTCCACTTTCCTTCCCTCTCCCCCAGTCTTCTCCTCCACCCATCCCAAGCATCGATAGCCAAGCCCATCCCTTAATATTTGTGAACTGTGGGGGAGTACAAATAAATACCTGCATTTCATGTGTTTCAGTAATTAACTGTCAGTCAAACCAACAACTGTATTATATAAAATGTTTTCTCTCCTACCTTAACAAATACACCTTCAAAACAATGCAGAAGGCCAATTTCAAGTGTGGGATTCTCAAAGCTCTGAGGTGGGATGTGGTACCACAGGGAGAAGCAGTCTCCGTCCTGTGCTTTGAGGCCCTGTGCTTCCAACCCCTACCCTGTTCCAGGCACCTTAGTCTGCAGGTACAAACTCCGTTCACTGCCGATACTCCATGCCCACTCTTCAGGGTTAGGGTTACTCACGTGGGGTGGAGGGGGCAGTCTTACCTCGCAGGAGGACGGGTCTAGGGAAGAGGATCTCACGAATCATGGAGGCAGCTCACACTCATTTGGCAGGGAATTCTGGGGTCCAGGGTTTGTAGAGTGTGGTCCAATAGACTGTAGGAGGACGCATAGAGAACAGGCTGCTGTTGGGCATTTCCCCTCCACTCTGCACCTTCCTTGCCCGTAGGAAATAGGTTCAGACGGAGAAGGACCAGAGAGCGTTCCCCTGTACAGGGGATGGGGTAGGGGCGGAGGCCGCGGAAACCAGAAGGCGGTGCTGTCAATGACCATTTATTCTGAGACTTGCACTGTAACTGTCTACGGGAGCTCTGAGATTAAAGCGTTATTCTTGGAATTCAGGTCTCTATCAAAAATGATAATATGAATGATAGAAAACTAATACGGAGAGTTTCAAGAAAGTAGAAAGGCCTCAGTTCTTAGATAGAGATTATTTTACTTAATATGTCACATGCTTAGAATCTGTAGGTGTTTAAGTTTGAGGTCCTTGGTCCAGTCATCTTCCTCCCGTCCATTTTTAGTGACTTGTTTATGGTATAATGGAAGTGCTCATGAATATTAATTGCTTGTTTTAATGCCAGAGTGTGAGATTTGTGGAACACTTAAATTATTTCAGTTGAAGTAGGAGTTTAGGAGAATTTCACCTAAAAGGCTTTTAGGGAAAGTGCCCTTAAAACAGTGATTATTAAGTATTCTGGGTCCTTTACTCTCTCAAAAATTAATAAGGATCCCAAAGAGCTTTTTTTTTGGGGGGGGGGGGGTTATGTCTGTCTATATTTACTGTACTAAAATTTAAAGTGAGAAATTAAGAAAGGATTTATTCATTTTTTAAAAGTATACAATTCAATTTATTCCTTTACATGCCAACATTAATAACTTTCACAAGTAATAATTTTATATTCCAAAACAAAAATAGTTTTAAAAAATGGCATCATTCTACATTTTTAGAATTTTTTTTTATATCTGGAGTTATAGAAGACAGCTGAAGTCTCATATCTGCTCCTGCATTCAGCCTTTCACAATGGGTTGTTTCAGTGAAGTATATAACGAAATTGCAGCCTTACACAGATATATGGCCGAGAAAGGGGTAATATTTTAGTAGATCTTTTTAGATAACCTTGGATAGTCTTTGAAACTATAATGAAGCTTGACAAGTTATAGTTTTTCAAAGTTTAGTAGCATTGTGGAATCTGAAATCATAATCCACTTTTTAAACTCTGTTACATTAAAATCCTCTGGGCTATCTGGTGCTTTGACTACATCGTTAATCCATGCATTCATTATTTTGTAACTTCATGCAGTGATCATTTGGAACACATTTGTTGTCTGAATTGTGCCTCAGTGTTAACATTTCACTATATAGTATCAAAAATTCATACTTACTGATATCACTTCTGATCTTATCAGAAAAGTCTTTAAGTATTGGGACACTCAAGCTTTTGGTGGCAAATTAAACGTTTTTCTTTTTTTAATTTTAATTTTTGCTGGACACTTGGATTTTACCCTTGCAAACAAATGCTGTTAGATGTTTAACTTGTTTTAAATGATAGCCTCACTTAAATTTTTGATAAATTGTGTGCTAAACACTGATGCCTGTATATATGATTACATAGTTTGTCTTTAAGATGTTTTTTTAAGTAAAATGTTCCATGAACGAAGAAGTTGGTGTTACAATTCATTCACCCAGGGACCTTTCACTGTGAGAACCCTCAAATTTCTGTATGCAGTAGAAATCTTTATGCACACTTCGAGATTAGCCATGCAGCATAGCATGAAAGTGTGTAGTCAGACACACAGTGGCAAAGAGCATGGTGACTACCAGTGCAGAGATGTGCCATTCCTTGGTTCATTTCAGGTACTAGCAGTTTCACCCACTGTTGCTTTCATGTCATCATTACAAGTGCCATGTGTTTTTTAAAAGCCAGTAATGTCTCTATTATTATTATCATGAAAATAGCTTTGATCTATAGATCCTATGGACATGTGTCAAGGACCCCTTAAGTGTGTACGAACCAGACTTTGCAAATCACTACCTCAGAAGTGGGAGGATGAGTGTGGAACCTCAGAAAACGGGATGGGAGGGAATGGAGAAGAAAGAAATGAAACTGCATTTTTCTCTTAGATTTCTCACTTAGTCAGAATAATCCCATTATAAAACAACTTCAGAGGTTTTTCAGAAAGAGTGCTACTTAACCCCTTTAGCCAAAACATTACAAGCCTTAACTGCGCCTCGCTTTCAGAAAGCTATTTTCACTCATAATCAAAATGCTTCCTACTGAACTTCAAGTTCACAGTGTTAGTACATATTTTTACTACGCTATTTATTATTCCTTTCTGTAAATGCTGCTCTTAGGTTGCTCTTTAATCTCCTGTTTCTTGGAAACTTCACTATTTTTCTATTTTTCTATTTTGTATGCTGTTAATCAGTCTTCCCCTGGGATTCTTTCCCATTTATTCCAGGTGTCATTTAGGTCATCAGACTTGGAGGAAGGAAATGAAGTGGTTTCAGGTTTTACTAGGCAAAGTCTATGCCCTTAGGTCCGCCTTTTCTCTATTTTTCTAGCTTTACCAGTGACACTCTTTTTCCCCGGCTTCCAAGACAGCGACCAGAGAGTCAAGTAAACTTGACCGGGAAGCTTGGGGACGCCAGATATCTCACAGGAAGAGTTCTTTCGTTTAGCTCTGCAAGCTGTGTATTAGTTCATAACTCTCTGTCACAACCCAGACACCTTAGGTGACAAGATTTTAACATAATTGTACTTTCTTGGTCTACCTTTTTGTCTAACTGGTGAGCCTCTCCATCAGTGTCTTAGTAGTAACAAACATGTCTCAAGATTTGTAGTTACTTAATTGTTGTTTGATCTTTGGTAAGATTGAACTCACAGAATCCCAACATCCTCATCACCAATGGTGATAATAATATCTACATTATTGAATTAGCATATGAGAAAAATAACACACAAAAATCATGTAGCACAGTCTATGGCTACATTAATAGCCAAGAAATGATAGCTGTACTGCTATAAATAAATAATTCTAAGGGCTTATATTCTATTTCTACTCACTTTTTCTCTTAGCTCTTTGTAATTCTGTCCAAGTATAAGTCTTAAATTTTCTTTTTAAGAGACGCTAAGAAACAAACTTTTTTTTAGAAGACCACCACCCTCATTGTGTTTGAGTGATGTCACCACCTACTCTTCGCGTGTGTTTCTAACAGTCATATTAGAGTCTTTGTGTGTGTTTATTTAGATATACATTAAATGTTAAAGAGTTAGGCTTATCCCTTTTAAATGCTTTTGGAATGCTCTTTGATATTTGGAATAAAAATACAATATTAGACTAACATTAATGATTCTGTTAAAAAATGCTCAGGATATTCTATCAATAGTTTAAAATCATAGCTATTACCTTAATATTTATATATATTTATAACTTAGTGCCCATGTCATTTTATCGAGTTTTCAGAGGCTCTTTTTGATTAACAGTACCTTATGCTGACTTAAAATATTAACATAATGCCTTTACTATAGTACTCATGTAGGTAGGTCTCATCAAATTCTGCAATTCAATAAAAAAGTAGCTCCAAGTATTATTTTATTAAATTTACATGTAGAGTGTTCTACATAGTGAGCAATTACTCTGAAGTTCTATCTGTCACAAAAAAAGATCAGAATTTTCACTTTGATGAAGCTAAATTAAGCTAAATTGAAATTCTCAAGAACTTTCCAATTAATTATAACTTAGAGTTTTTCATTAGTGTTGAGAAGAGGCTAAATTTAAGTGCATTAATAAATTAACAAGATTAAATTTTTAACCATGTGAAAGACAATCAGAGTATCTATATTTTTACAGAGATAACGTTGTAAAGATTGAAAATCAAGTTCTAATTTTGAAAAAAGAGCTTTCTCCCAGAAGTACTGCGCAAACAACTCTTAGTTACCTCTAAAACAGGTAACTGAACCTTTTTTTTAAATGCCACAACTTTTGCAGGTCATACAGAAATACCAGTTTTTGATGTTTTAGTTTTATAGCTGTGACCGTTTTAAGGTTTTTATCCTGATATTAGATAAGGTTATTAACTAAACATTTTGCAGATTGAATTAATATGGATAACAGACTCTGTAAGATTTCATTTAGAAAGATGTCATCAGATTTAATTTAGACATCATGGTCGGCAGGCTTCTTACTAAGTATTCCAGTTTTCTCAGGCCACACGATCGCAGTCAGGACTCCTCAGCTCTGCCGCCGTGTGGCCGAGGCAGCCATAGGCAGTCACCAGCTACGGTAGAAAGTCCGGGCCACACAAACAGTGGACTGGGTTTGGCTTATGAGCTGTAATTTGCTAGCCCAAAAGTCCCCACTTTTTAAAGAATATATGGAGATAGAGATAATATTAGAAAATCAGAGATCACGTAAATAAAATAGCAGATCCTATTTGCATGTTCACATATCCAACAGCTCTCAGGGCCAGTGCCTCTAAAATTGATAGCGTGACCCCAGTGTTCATAGCAGTGTTATTTACAATAGCCAAGTGCTGGAAACAACCTATGCGTCCATCAGTAAATGAGTGGATCAAAACACTGTGGTACATTTACACAATGGAATATACTATGCAGCGGAAAGAAGGAGCTCCTACCCTTCACGACAGCATGGATGGAACTAGAGAGCATTATGCTAAGTGAAGTAAGCCAGGCAGTGAAAGACAGATACCACATGATCTCACCTATAAGTGGAAACTAATCAACAAAATAAATAAGCAAGCAAAATAGAACCAGAGACATGGAAATAAAGAACGAACTGACAGTGACCACAGGGGAGGGAGGAGAGGAATAATGGAGTAAAGAAGGGGAAGAGGCAAGCAAAGGAACCTGAATAGAGGACCCACGGGCGCAGACAATGAGGGGGGATTGACCGTGGGAGTTTGGGGGGATGGGGTAGGGGTGGGCAATGGGGAAAAAGGTAGGACAACTGCAACCGAACAACAATAGATTAAAAAATATGCCATTCGCAAAGCTAAAAAAAAGTAAAAACTTAAAACGGACAAAAAGTATTGATAGTGTGGTTCCTTTGGGATAGTGGAAATAGCATTCTATAAGAGCTTAGCCCTATGGTTTATTTTGCGTACAACACTGTTGACTACTTATTAGTACAGACCATCTTTTCAACTGCATTCTACATACTCACCCATAAGTTCATTAATGTTCCAGGGGTAGAGGTAATTGTAGAAATTCTTGTTTATCAAATAATTTTCAGAAACACAGGACTGAGCTAAATTAAATTTCTTATTTACTTTTATACTTAATAAAACTTTTAATGCCTTGTAAATTTCCAGGCAAATATGTTATATTTCCTGAAAATGTTTAAGCATAGAACCCCCGTTGAATAATCACCGGAGTTACGTGGAACATAGTTTTAGAAACGCTGACAGAGATAGCCCTGGGATTGGGTGTGCCTACTTGTATTTTTAGTTATTACTGACCATCCGGAAACAGCTGAAAGGCCCCTTAGCCTTCTAAGGGTAACCGTTTCCCTTTTCGACCTCCCTTTAGGACTTTCTCCCCTCTTGTACTTCTCAGAACTACCCTTTCCGCTTTAATTGTATTCCAACTTCTCACCTGGTTCCAAAACAGGAAGAAGTGAGAAGAATGAGGGGAAAGAGAGAAGGATATAAGAGACCTTTATGCCCACCGCAGCCTAGGTTTTCTGAAATGTAGATGACTTGTGTGTCAGGCTTCTAGAACATAAGAACACTGTGGGGCTCTGGTTCTACCAAACATCTTGATAAAGCAGAAAGAGCGGGACATTGGTGAGTGACCGAAGTCATGGGTAAAGCTATGAGAGTAGGTTTTGTCCCTCTGGGGACTGAGAAGTGTCCCCAGCCTGATGCCTGGAGAGCTGTAGCTCCTCACCCCCATAGCCCTCAACGGCACCCAGCTGTCATTTGTCCCAACAGTCTGGTGGCTGTCCTGCTTAGGGGAGTAATGACGTTAAGAACTCAAACTAATGAACAGAATGCTTTCCCTGTACTATCTGCTTTAGTCTTGGATTCATCCCATGTGGAAGGTATTACTATCACACCTCTTTTTTTTTATTGCCAAGGAAAATGACCTTCAAGGGAGGTTTAAATAATTGTCCTAGTTGCACAGATAGTAAGTCATGAATATAGGTTTAAAAGCCAGGAGAGCTTGTCTCTGGATTCATAGCTAATGCACGTCTTGCAATGACCTGGATCTTGAGGGAGCAGAAGCCCCTAATCCCAACGGAAAGTTTATATGGTCACTGACTGCGCCAAGCACTACGCTCAGGAGAGAACATGATCTAACTCTTACCTGAAGGCACCGCCACACAGCACTTACTTCCCTGAATTCTAGTTATTGTCCCTTTTTTTTAATAGGTGGATTTCAAAAGCACTAAGGGGGAACAATTTATTGCAGCTGATGAAACTGGGAAGGCTTTCATAGAAGAAGTAACAACTGAGCTGAGCCTGTAAGAGGATTTTAACACATAGAAAATAGGAGAAAGGCCTCTGGGTGGGGGGAGTGCAGAGGCCCACAGCCACCGGCGGAGGCAGGACACAGTGAGCTGTCAAGGAGGACTGGTTGTAGCCTTAGCAATCATTTCAGGGACAGAATTCACAGGATGTGTTGAGGGATTGAAACAAGGCTGACAGGGCTAAGGAAGAATCTTCTTTCAAGCTTGGATGGCTGGTGAGATGCTAACAAGATTAGCGGACAGGGACACCTTGAGGGCTGGATGTGATACAGTTAGACGCAGATGCGCCGAGTTTGTGGTTCCCTAAGGTGCTTAGCTGCAGATTTCCAGTCAATAATTGGATATTTAGATTTGAATCAGAGCAAAATGCTTAATACTGAGGTGGAAGAAAAAGGTGAAATATTTCAACTGACATTAACTTTTATAATAAAATCAGAACTTCTACTTAAAGAATGTCATGAAGTAAATATTCATTAACTAGATAAGATATTTTCACATGGTGAACATACATATCATAATATGTGCATTTTTGTATATGCATAATATGTGTATTGGTACATATGCATATATACAGAGTGGGGCAAAAGGAGGTTTACAGTTCTTTATATGAAAAATAATACAATAATCAATAATACTTCCAGAATAAACGCTGTGCTTTGCATACTCACGGCCGCAAACCTACCTTTGCTTCACTCTGTGTGTGTGTGTGTGTGTGTGTGTGTGTGTGTGTGTATAAATAACGTGTATGTTTATATGTATGTATATCTCCTATGAGAAAAGCCACTTTGAGTTTTAAAATGTTGATATAGGAGTAGGTTTTGGAGTATGTCTTTATTTAAGATTAGACCTACCCATTATTTTTTCAGCTGCTTATGATATAAAATATAATATTTTCACTGATTAATGATGAAATTGGAGGTAGGGTTCCTAGTAGCCCAAAATGTTACTCTCTGGAGGAAATACTGATTGTCACAATAGATATCTGTGATAAAGATGATGACCTCTAAAAACTATTAAGAAAGTGGTTCTATCTATAGGAGACTACCATTTCACCTTATTTTTCTCATTCTCTTTTCCTCTATTTCCTATGTGTACATGTACACAAATGTAGTATATTATTCAGAATCACAGCTCTGAGATGGATAAGCTAAGACAGACCCGGTCACTTGTACACTGCATGAGAGGAGAGTTGCAAGTCACTAGAACTGAGCTGACTAGGAATGAATTGGAAGTGGCCACACACTGCGGAGGAAATAACTCTGTGACAAAATTCTGCCTTTCTCGCAGCATGAGCCACAGATATGTAATATGATTTTCCTAGCATGATGAGCAAATCCAGGACTGGAACGAACTTTTCAGGATTTCCAAAGGAGCTCTGGCTGCCCTCAGTTCTCTGATTTTAGGGATAACATTGAAATTCCATTCATGTTAACATAATTTGCTATACTTGTTAACATTTGATCCAGGGAGGAACTTTACATTTTTTCTAGGTGGTGTGTAATGCTACAAATAATAAAGACATAGATTCGATCTTATGTATCTCTTCTTCTCAAGCAAATATTAACCCACTCAAACCATAACAAGTAGAATATAGATCATTAGGTTTTGCTTCTTTGGTGCTTACCAGTTTAGTCTTAGTGACCATAAGTTATTTTGTTTTTGTCTTCAAAATTGCATTCACTGAAGTAAAAAATTGTTTGTAAATTTGAAAATTCTTATGGTAGCTTTAAAATCACTGTTGAGTCACTCTGTAGGTGATGTGATCCAGGTTAATCATGATTTTAATGGTTAAAAAAATAGGAAATCCTGACGTAGTGCCTATATACAATACAGTGCTATGCACTTAAATTTTGTCAACTTTCAGCACTGTGCACTTAAAAACTTGTGAAGAGGGTAGATTCTCATCTTAAGGGTTCATACCACTAAAAAGGGGACACAGGAAACTTCTGAAGATGATATACATGTATGTTTATTGGCTAGATTGTGGTGATGATATCATGGATTGATATGCACACGTCAAGCTGATGCAAATGTCAAATGTCATATTGCATGCACATCACATGTGTGAAGCTTTTAATGTGCACTGATTACACCATACTAGAACTGTGCAGGAAAAAAGAAGTCCTGAATTAGAACCCAGAATTATTTCTGATATGTACACACGTGCACACAAATAGAAACAAATATACACACATCATAACTACATTCTCAGTAGGGCACGTTTGTTTATTTTAGCAGCCCGAAATCACTGACCATATCTTAAGCCATTCATAGTTTGAAAAGAAAACATCTTCTTTTACTGTCTTCTCCTTCCATCACTGTATCACTTGATCTTCAACACATGGTTTTGAAGTCCACGGAGCAACATTCTTTTGTTATTTTTTCTGTCTGGTATCACATAGAGCAACTCTAGAACAATAGGTATTCATTAGTAAAAATCCATCAGAAAAATCAATGGTAATTTGAGTTTCACCAAGGAGAAATGCAAGTTGATTGAACAGAACATAAAATCAAAGTAATCACCAAGCTAATACGGATAATGATGTGATAAATAATGGTTAAGTGAGTACAACTAAAAATGTGTATTTTCTGGTCTTAGTATTTGGCCACTAACATTCAAAAGATACCCATTAAAGTAACAAGGGCAGGTTACTGTGGGTCACTGACAGTCATGATGATGACTTATCAAAACTTTCATTTTGCTGGATGGTTTACAGTTCAAACTGTAAATTCTAATTATGTTTGAATTGGTAACAATTCACAGTTTAAATACACAAGACTATAAGATTATATTTTTTTTAAATCTGTTTTAAAATTTTAATAGGATGCTGGAGCTTTTGAAATTTAATTCAACTTATTTTTTTGTCCTTCAGAAGATTTAACAGCATTGTTTTTGAGAAAGTGATAAATATGCTAATCTTCTACATGAAAGTTTATCCATCTGGGGTATGATGGTCCTAGGGAACAATGGACATAGTCCAGAAAGCCCATAAGTTGTTTAAAATAACTATGCATTCATAATGATGAATGTTTTAATTACAATGTTAATTCTTGTAAAAAGAATGAATTTAAGTATATTCTGGATTATCCAAATAAACCTTTTACATGCAAACATAGGATATATTTAAACCTTTATTTACATTTGTGTTTCTGACCACACTAATAAAAAGTAATTACTTAAATGGTTTGTCTTACATTTGATTTGAGATCCGTACACTAGCGACAGTTCACAGAATTATTCGGTTACCTCCCTATTTTTTTTTTTTATTGTGGTAAGAACACAACATGAGACCTCTCTTAATAAAATCTTATGTGCATAATACAGCACTGTTAACTAAAGACAGAGGATTTTACAGTGTGTCTCTAGAACTTGCTCTTGCGTCGCTGAAATTTGATGCCTGCAGAGTAGCAACTCAACCATTCCTCCCTCCCTCCAGCCCCTGTCCATGATCATTGTACTCTCTGCTTCTGTGGGTTCTACCGCGGTGCCTCATACAAGTGGAATCGTGCAGTGCTTGTCTTTCTGTGACTGGCTTGTTTCACTTAGTGTACTATTCTCAAGGTTCATCCATGTTGTTGCATAGGGTGGGATTTCCTTATTGTTAAGGCTAAATAATATCCCATTGTATGTATAGACCACATTTTCTTTATTCATTCATCTGTCAGTGGACATTTAAGTTGTTTCCACATATTGGCTATTATAAATAACGCTTCAATGAACATGGGAGTGGATATTTTCTTGTATTTCTAAGTTACAGACACATTGTTCCAGATTATTCCAAGGATTGATTCACCAGCCCATGAGCAGTTTCCAATTCGAGTACTTACTATGTGTGTAATAACACTGTGTAATAAAGCTAGCACCTTCAACTAAGCCAAGATGAAGCTTTTCAGTTTAGTCCTGAAGGAAACACACACACACACACACACACACAGTTGGCCTGTACATGCACACACAAGAAATAGTGATATTTTTTCCCTCTTAACTAGATTTAAAGCAAGAAGAAGAGAGTGAAGGGTGAAGAGAAGTTAAGAGAAAACAGATTCATCTTTTTCTTCTGAATTAACTAATAGGAAAGCCTATCAGGAATTATTGGTGTGGCCAACTTTTTTGATAAAACCATTACTATTTCTGACTTCATCCATTAATCTGGGTTTATGTAACAGCTAGGAACTAAAAGAAATATAAAGTCAAGTCAGTTCTGTTCACAGGTTGCCAGGTAATGCATTGAACTGCTGCATTTTACTCCTCTATTATCGATATTTTTTACTAAATGGGCTGTTATTTTGCCTTTGTGTGGATAAAAGTTTGGATGCAGGGTTGGCTAAAAAGTTTAGCTGTTGACAAGCATTTTCATTCAGCCCAGGCCGCTAAAAGCCAGCCTTCTACGTTGGCCACAGCTTTGAGCCAAGATCTGTTTCATGCTTCACTGGTTGAAATTCTGTTCCAGTTCCTTTTTAAAAGATTTTGTCTTCCCTACTTTCAGTGCCACTTTAAAGAAAGGAAAACTGTTTAAGAATGACAAGTTGGGAAAATTCCTTTTTTTTTTAACTTGAGAGTGTCACTTTTTTTTTTTGAGGGGAAGCTTATTTTTAATTGGATAAAATATTTTTTGATATATTTTATTGATTATGATATTATAGCTGTCCCATTTTTTTCTCCTCTGCCCTGCACTGCATCCCATCATACCCCCCTTAGTTCATGTCTATGGATTGTACATATCAGTTCTTTGGCTTCTCAATTTCCTGTACCATTCTTAACCTCCCCCTGTCTATTTTTTTGTTTTGTACTGTTTTGTTTTTGTCAACATTTTCCCACCACCACTTTCCCCAGCCCCATCCACCCCCACCTCCCACCCTCAATCCTTTCCCCATTTGGCTTTGTCGATGGGCCCTTTCTGCATGTTCCTTGATGATCCTTCCCCTTCTTTTCCCCATTATCCCCCTCTTTCCTCCTCTCTGGTTACTGTCAGTTTGTTTTTTATTTCAATGTTGCTGATTATATTTTGCTTGCTTGTTTGTTTTGTTGATTAGGTTCCACTTATAGGTGAGATCATGTGGTATCTGTCTTTCACCACCTGGCTTATTTCACTTAGCATAATGCTCTCCAGATCCATCCATGCCGTTGTGAAGGATAGGAGCTCAATGGAATACTACACAGCAGAAAGAAAGAAAGAGCTACTACCCTTCGCAACAGCAGGGAAAATTCTTTAAAGAAAATGAATTAAGTGGTTTCTAGCAGGTTAGTATACAACTCCCTTATTTTCTAGATTTTTTCCAGTTTTCTACATGCTATGATTATTTTTAAAGTATATTTTATTGATTGTGCTATTACAGTGGCCCTTTTTTTCTCCGCTTTATTCCCCTCTGCCCTGCACCTCTTTTCCTGTCAGCATCCACCCTCCAACCCGGGCTTAGTTCATGTCCGTGGGTCGTACATATAAGTTTTTAGGCTTCTCCATTTCCTATACTATTCTTAACCTCCCCCTGTCTATTTTGTGCCTGCCATTTATACTTCTTATTCCCCGTACCTTTTCTCCCTTTCTCTCCCCACCGCTCCCCACTGATAACCCTCCTTGTGATGTCTATTTCTGTGAATCTGTTCCTCTTCTAGTTGTTTGCTTAGTTTTTGTTTTTAGGTTCAGTTGTTCATAGTTGTGTTTGTTGTCATTTTACTGTTCATAGTTCTGATCTTCTTCTTTTTCTTAGATTAGTCCCTTTAACATTTCATATAATAAGGGCTTGGTGATGATGAACTCCTTTAACTTTACCTTCCCTGGGAAGCACTTCATCTGTCTTCCAATCTAAATGATAGCTTTGCTGGACAGAGTAATCTTGGATGTAGGGCCTTGCCTTTCATGACTTTGAATACTTCTTTCCAGCCCCTTCTTGCCTGTAAGGTTTCTTTTGAGAAATCAGCTGAGAGTCTCACAGGAACTCCTTTGTAGATAACTGTCTCCATTTCTCTTGCTGCTTTTAAGAGTCTCTCCTTATTTTTATTCTTGGGTAATATTGCTATGATGTGCCTTGGTATGGGTGTTTCCTTGGGTCCATCTTCTTTGGGACTCTCTGAGCTTCCTGGACTTCCTGGAAGTCTATTTCCTTTGCCAGATTGGGGAAGTTCTCCTCCATTATTTTTTCAAATAAGTTTTCAATTTCTTCCTCTTCCTCTTCTCCTCCTGGCCCTATTATTCAGATGTTGGAGCATTTAAAGTTGTCCCAGAGGTTCCTAAGCCTCTCCTCATTTTTTCTGAATTCTTGTTTCTTCATTCTGTTCTGGTTGAATGTTTATTTCTTCCTTCTTCTGCAAATCATTGACTTGAGTCCTGGTGTCCTTCCCTTCCCTCTTGGTTCCCTGTGTATTTTTTTTTTATTTCACTGTCATAGCTTTTGCTTTTTCCACTATTTTGTGACCATACTCAACCAGTTCTGTGAGCATTGATTACCAGTATTTCGAACTCTGCATCTGATAGGTTGGCTATCTCTTCATGGCTTAGTTCTATTTTTTGGAGCTATGATCTGTTCTTTCGTTTAGGTCATATTTTTTTTGTCTCTGGAGTGCCTGTTACATTGTAAGGGGCAGAGCCTTAGGTATTTGCCAGAGCGGGACAATCCGCACGTTGCTTCGTGGCACATATGTGGGGGTCGGGAGTCAAGGAGGGAACAATGCCGCTTAGCCAGTCCGCTCTCGGTAGCTTTCAGTCACGCCCCTCCCCCACCCACAAGCAGAGTGGGCCCTTTTGGTGCTGGTTCCTGCGTTGGTGGGTTTGTGTACGTTCTAGGACCCTGAGCACCCCTCCAAAGAACTCTCCTGTGGGGCTGGGTGTTTCCCTTGCTGCCGAAGCCCCACAGGTTTTTACTGCCAGAGGTTTCGAGGCTTTCTTTTCCCACGCTGGAGCCCTGGGATGCGCCATCTCACTCCTCTGTCATTCCTCCTGGTTTATGTGCATGCACATGTGGGACCGCCAGCTGCTCTCTCACCTGCCCTGTCCTCTGGCCACCACCCTGCCACTTCCCGTCAGCCCTGGCTTCCCTCATACTGGTCTTGATGAATATTTCTTCTTTAACTCCTTGGTTGCTGGGCTTCCATACAGTTTGATTTTCTGGCAGTTCTGGTTGGTTTTTGTTTTTAAATTGGTTGTTATCCTTCTTTTGGTTGTGTGAGGAGGCAAAGTGTATCTACCTATGCCTCCATCTTGGCCGGAAGTCCCTACATGCCATGATTATTACCTGATTTTATTAAGCAATCTGTGCTGTTTGATCTTTGCAAAATCTAAAGCTGTTCTTTTTCTTTTTTCATAAAATTTTTTAAAAGTACTCCTTTTAACCTGGCCCTAGATTGAGATGATCTTTGCATTTCAGTAAGGAAGAGAAGAGCAATTTTTTGATTAGCTCTAATGTCAGCTGTATCCATCCTTTACAGTTTTACCTTTAACCCCGAATTCCTTTCCTCCTACTTTAGGGTACAAATACATAACTAGCATTGCAGCAGAAGAGAAATGAGACTTCATTTGCCAACTTTCAGAACAGATTCCAACCCCAGTTAAGTAGAACTGGCTAACAACCAAATGATTCATTTGTTTTTAAAAATTTATTGATGACAGATTCATTGTTCCACTTATTTATGCATGCATTGGTTGATTCTTGTATGCGGTCTACCAGGGATCAAAACAGCAACCC